>CAHIKZ030005596.1:877500-887500 GCA_903632075.3 Acanthosepion pharaonis | reverse complement strand
AACCCAAATTTTTAAAACAGTAATCAGTTTGTCTGACGATCGCTAAAGCGTGAAACCCAGGGTCACAAACTCACATCTATCCAACCAAATATGTTAGCTCTATCTCTGATATTGAGCGCTTTCTAATAAGTAATTATGTATATATAATATATAAATAATTATACATATATATATATTTATTTATATTTATATTCACTTTTCACATATATATATATATATATATATATATATATATGAGGGACACAGCATGAAACAGACCTTCATCGCTCGGTTTCTACCTGTGTGACTATTTTTATATTTAAATACCGTCTATTCTATTAAGCACGTTTACACATAAATATAGCATACCATAAAAAATAATATATATATATATATATATATATATATATATATACATGACGAATTAAAGAACACCGGATTATTAATCTTACTGTTCTTTCTTATTATTTGAATATATATATATATATATATATATATATATATATATATATATATATATATATATATATATATGTCAGTGGGGATCAAATATAATCAAATATAGATCGGTATCTCACAGAATGATAAGATAAAGAAAAACAGAAAAGGTTTATCACTCTAACGAAATTCTGTGTGGTCAAATTTATGGTTAAACAGGAAACTATTTTAAAAGACAATAACTTTACTTACATCTATACAAAAACTCCTACTAAAATGTTATAACTATAGATTTGACCGCACACAATATGATTATATTGATTAGCGTTTTCTATTTGTTCTTTATCTTACCATATACATACATACATACATACATACATACATACATTGCTCTTAAATTGATGTGTGATGATAATTTGTACTTGGGTTTCGTTTATATATATGAGTCAGTTCGGATGGTTCTTGAACGATATACTTTTCGTGATGTTCATCAAAATTGTCTGCTTTGTTGAAATGAATATATATATATATATATATATATATATATATATATATATATATATATATATATATATATATATAAAATTAAAGATTTCATTTTTAATCTGAGATTTTTATTACTTCAAATGTTAATTTTTAGCGGATTCCCATGTTTAAAATAGACGTGCCATTTTTGTTTTAAAGTATGTATTACATCTATCGACGTATGCACTCGAGAAATCTTAGAAAAAGAAAATGATTTCGCGGAGAGAATTGGCACCGAGCTCGCCTTGAAAAGGAAACTATAAACTTGCTTGTCTGTGATAGACGGTGGTTTCTCATTCAAACGGAGAAAATAGGGTATGATACCTACCTAGAGAGCTTGTGCAAATGGATGTCAGGAAAATGTGGAGGCTCACCAACACCAACGTCCTGCAGAGGAATGGTACCTAAAACAAGAAAAAGAATGAGAACGTTTCATTACTTTTAATCCTTTTATGATGAAGTCATATGAAGCCCTATCAAATGCTTTTTTTATATATCATATGCCCATAGTGTTGTAGTTTCTATATTTTTAATGACCATTTTTCAATCGAAACAACCATAAGAATCTTTCAGGCGTACCTTCTACGTTTCAGGAAAAATGCTATTTCTGTTACTGAAATGAGAGCCTTTCTGTTACTGAAATGAGTTAAAATATCACTACTGTTAATGTAAGCAAGTAATTGGCCGGTAATTTCATGACTAGAAGATTCATAAAATTGGGCGATTAAGTCGTGATTGGTTTAGCCATTTGCTTTTTTTATATATTATATGCCCACAGTGCTGTAGTTTCTATATTTTCAATGACCATTTTTCAAGGATATCATGTTAATCACTAATCGAAACAACCATTTCAGGCAAGCCTTCTACTTTTCAGGAAAAATGCTATTTCTGTTACTGAAATTAGAGACTCTTTCAGTTAAAATATCACTACCTTTAATGTAAACAAGTAATTGGCCGGTAATTTCATGGCTAGAAGATTCATAAAATTAGGAGATTAAGTAGTGATTTGTTTAGTCATTTGTTTTTGTTCTAAATTTTTTATGGCATCACTGAGCAGATTTTCTAACGGCTTGTGTAGGGATGTAAATATAATTAACCATATATTAAAGAACAACGTTTCTGATATATATATATATATATATATATATATATATATATGGATAGTTCTTTCCAAAACCGCCAGTTGCTACTATAAACAAAACATTAACCTAAGAACTCAAGACATGATCTTAAATAACCTCGTCAAAACTAGACATTCATATGAAAGTCAGGCGTTGCTCCAATCCCGTTCAGAAATCTGTAATCTGTACACTGTATACAAACGCTTTCTCAAACCAATTGCGAAAAATATCTTTGAGCGAATAAAACCTGTAGGTCTTCGAGAGGACCAACCTTCTTTGGACCTTGTGGACTGGTGCTACAAGCGCACAAAGAATTGGACTACGTGACAGAAACGTACGAACTTTATCTACCAGCAATAACTAAAATAGTTAGCACATATAAACACGTAGAGAAAATTAATACACAATCAAGATGTCAACTATCGACAGTACTTCAAACAAAAGTTTAGGAAGAAAACCCGAATCAATACTAAGAAGAACGATAAGAGTTAATAACATAAAAAAGTACTTTTCATGAAAAATTGTTTTAAGTGAAAAATTTTAGAAATTCTAACAGAATTTTCTGTTCACTCAACAAAGAAAAAGGCGAAAAAGATGTTTCGTTTTTTTTTACAAATAAATTTTTCTTGGCGTTTATGATTGTTTAAGTTCTTACAATCCTTGTTTGTAGTTATTTGTTACGAAGAAAACAAAAGTGGTTTCTTCGCGTGTATACGTGAGAAAGAAGAGGCTAGGGAGAAAGTGAGAAGGTAAGTGTAAGTTTCACGTAGCTTGGTGGGGAAGACGGGTAAATGAAGAAAAGGAAAATATTTGAAGAAACCGCCGTGAACTGTTGTCGCATGTATCTCTTTACTTGTTTGTCTGGTCTAGGAACTTTGCCCTTCAAAGAAATCACGAAGCATTTTTTTTATTATTATTATCAGTGAGAACGCGACCCGTAAGTTGAAGAATGATAATTATATTTTCAAAGGATTATTTTATTATACGGAAGGATGCGTGAATCCTCCGGCTCAAAAATCTTCTTTCTTTTTCTCTTTTTTTTTTTTTGTTATTTGGTGTTTGCTTGTCTTGGTGTTCATTTCCGTCTTCGCTCGACAGAATGGCGTATTTTCCTATATAAGTAAGCAGTTAATATCAAACATAAACATTAACATTATCTTATATCCCAGGGGTCTATTTTTGATTTAGGGATAGCTTAGTGTACTCAATGTTTATATTGTTTCATTCTTTTCCCTCTGGGTTTTTTATTTATCTGTTTTTTTTTGTTTTTGACATTTTTATAGTGCTATTTGTTTATCACATTTTATTAGAAGAAGTAGTTTAATTCTTTACGAAACGCTGTTTTTTTTATGTATCTGCTTCATTGTTTTACCGATTACCGACTGAACAGTTCATAGGCTGACCAGGGTACCCTCATGGAAAATGGACAAATGAGTTTTATTTTTCAACACAACCTCCCTTGTGGTCGACACACTTCTTTCATTGGTGTTGCTTGGATACCATTGGTGTAGACTCTTTCATCCATTTAGTAAAAAAAGTCATCAACAGTAGATATAACGTCATCATCACTTCGATATTGTTCCAAGCTAAGGGATTTTTCCTATTGGGGAACGGATGATAGATACATGGCTTAAAATCAGAAGAATAGGGAGGTCTGATCAACCAATAGAAAGCAATATTCATGCGCACCAGCCATTGAAACCAAGGATTTGTGTTCTGGAGCAGTGTCCTTTGGGGGAGTTTTCCTGGGCGTTTGGTTTTGATAGCTTTTCGTAATTAGCTCAGCAATTTGGCTTAGTACTCTCCATTGATGGTGTGACCCCTTTGGAAGATAGTCAATAAACATAATGACTTTTGCATTCCAAAAACTTGAGGACATCACCTTTCCTGCAGATGAAACAACCTTGGGGCAGGTGGTGATTCCACCACATGTATTTTCTCCTTGCTTCTGGATGAACCCGACATTCATCCTGGATTAGGAACGTGCAAAGAAAACAGATGGATCTGCCTCAAACAATGTCAGATCTTCCCGTAATGTGATCAGCCTGTGCGCTTTTGATTAGGTATCAGAAGACTTTGCACCCACCGGGCAGGCACCTTGGTCATGCCGTGTTTATTGCGCAGAATATTTTCATCTCTTTCACATAGTATCCTAATAGCATTAACTATTTGATTTATAGTAGGTCGCCTGTCATGCAATACCATATAGGGAAGACGATCAATGTTTTCCTCTCAGTTTTGCATGATGTCCACATCTTGGGTCATCTTCAAGTGTCTTCCATCTTCTTCTAAATTCAGCTGCCAACTTTTGCATTGTTGATGGAGCTTCATTCACTAATGTAACAACAATGTCAACATGAATATCCTTGGCGACTAAAACATTTTCCAACCTTCCTGGGTACGACGATAAATTACATCCGCGTCCTGGGTACGACGTTAAACTATATTCGCGTCATGGGTACGACGATAAACTACATCCGTGTCCTGGGTACGACGATAAACTACATCCGCGTACTGGGTATGAGGTTAAATTACATCCGCGTCCTGGGTACGACGATAAACTACATCCGCGTCCTGGGTACGACGATAAACTACATCCGCGTCCTGGGTATGACGATAAACTACATCCGCGTCCTGGGTACGACGATAAACTACATCTGCGTCCTGGGTATGAGGTTAAATTACATCCGCGTCCTGGGTACGACGATAAACTACATCCGCGTCCTGGGTATGACGATAAACTACATCCGCGTCCTGGGTACGACGATAAACTATATCCGCTTCCTGGGTACGACAATAAATTTCATCCGCGTCCTGGGTATGACGATAAATTTCATCCGCGTCCTGGCTATAACGATAAACTTCATTCGCGTCCTGGGTAAGATTATAAACTACGTCTAACAGCAAAGCCTCTGATCAAGAGGTTTCTGAGGAGTGTGGAACCACCTCTCAATTGCTGGTGTTCCCAGGTCCACTCTGACCCGGGATTATAGCACCTATTAAGGTCCCAAATATGGGCAAATATTTAACCCCCAAACTGGGATTGAAACACAATGAAAATGTAAAAATAGGTTTAATACCAGAAATACTTTTACTATCAGCAATAAATTTTTGAAGAAAAATTATTACCAGCAATACAATTTTGAAAAGAAAATATTACCAGCTAGACATTTTTGAAGGAAAAAAATATTACCAGCCATAAAAATTGTCGGCATTAAATAACCCATTGTCATGACCAAGTAAATGGTTAAGTAATAACAAAAACCAGGTTTGCAGATATATCGTATATTAAACAGTAAGTACACCAGAAGAGTATGACACGACTAGTGAGAGTGTATCGAATGAACTAGCACTGAATCTATTTATTGTTCCCTGTTCCCCGAACCTTCTCTCCTACTAAACATATAGTAGGCGGAAGAGTCTAACATAGACTCTTAAAAGGGAGGACACCACAACACCCATTGTGACTGATATGCCGTAAAACAAACCAAACCAAAGCTTTTCCAAATTTTGTCCATTTTGCTAAGTTACTTTTGAAGTCAGTTGACCTGGAAATACGCAATGTAGTTATTAATAATAAGAGTTGAACATAATGCATGGAAGATTTCACAGCTCCAGAATCATCCTTTCATTGTCAGCTTATAAACTTTTCAACCCACATTGGTATAGAAACTTTTTGCGTTATATTTGTAAATGATTTTTTTCATATTTACTTTGGTCAACATCATCATTAGTATTATTTGATATCCACTCCGAATCTTAAACGTTTCGTTAGGGCGATGATCATATCTAAGCTCTTACCTGCATCTTAGAGACGAAATACTTTCCTCAGTACATTAGCGGTTCCTAACAGTGCTGCCACCTACGCAAACCGCAACACATCCCGCGAAGCGGAAGGATTTCTGGAAATTAACCAGTCACAGAAAAAAAAGAACAAATTGAAGTGCTTCTGCTTAGTATATTTCTCTGGTTTCCTCTGCCACATGTGGCCCCTCCGTATTTTCACGCCATCACAGTATTCTTATCCTAAGATACTATAACGTCTGTCAGGAACTATTCCTGGTGTTATTGAGAACAAGTGTGATCTCAGGACGATTTCTCTCCAAGTACTTGTCAGTCAAGATGTTCGTAACACACACGAGCTTCACTTGCACATTCTCGTCTATAGACATTGTTTAAGACCGGTATCTCTTCTCTGCGACGTAGACGCCATACGTCCTGCACTGTGCCCAGTGTAATCTGACAGCTACTTTGTCATGGTGTCGTCTGTTGCTACCGGAAGGCAGCCGCTGAAAATGTGTCATGCATTTTCATTAGCTTTCCTACACAGCATGTACAAAGATAAAATCAACTTTTTTTTCTAAATAGTTCTCCTGATGGAACTTTTTCTTAGATTCTGTACAAGTCATCTCTTCAGTTTCCTTCTCCAAGAACCCGTTCGTAAGTCGCCACATGATTTTAAATCTGCTACCTTTTAGATTTCTTGTGCAAATGCTCCATGAAAATCATTTTTTTCTTCAATGCATCGATTTTCATAGATTATTATTATTTTTTATTTTATTTTATTTCCTTGGATTTCTGGTGTGTACACATTTCTTTCCGGGTCCCGCCCAAATACCTAGGGTTAGAAATGGCATCATGACATTTTCCAGTAACCAATTAAAAAAACAACCCCCCCCCAACACACACATATATATTTTCCATAGATAAAGCCCTTCGTAATGTGTGGGCTGTACTCGTGATAACATTTTTTTGTATTTCTTTACGGCATGGGCTTCCAGGAATCCCTTCAATTAGTCTACTGGAATTTTTTCCATCCAATCCGAGGGCTCTAACTACAACTGGAATTGTTGATGTTCCCATGTGCCACATTTTTGAGATTCCGATTTTAAGGTCCTTATATTTTGATAGCTTTTTGAAGATCTTCAAAGATACATTGCAGTCTGCAGGGACTGCCATATCAATAAAGAGTTGTTTCTTTTTTGTTTTTTGTTTTTTTTTTGCTGTCTCTAATAAGAATATCTGAGCTGTTAGCTATTATTATTATTATTATTATTATTATTATTATTATTTCTGTTGTGTACTCATTTCCTCCCGGGTCCTAAAAAGAGAACTAATGTAATAAATACAGTCATGATATTTTCTGCTGAACATTTTTAAAAAAAAAATAAAGATCCCATAGATAAGGCTCTTCGTAATGAGAGAGCAGTAGTTATGAGTACAATTTTTTGTATTTCTTTAAGGTATGGTATACCACGGATCCTTTCAGTGAGTTTATAAGAACCTTTTCCAATCCACCGTAACTGGAATAACTGATTTTTTCATGTGCCTCATTTTTAAGATTTCCACTTGACGATCCTTGTATTTTGACATTTTTTTTTCACATCTTCAAATATACATTAAAGTCTGTCAATAAAAAACGCAATCATTTTTTTTTCATCTTTGATCACTATGTCTAGGCGTTTAACTTTATTCTGTCTGAGTGTATAAGAAAGTTGCATTAAAATTGTTACAGACCCTATGTCTGTAATCGGGTCTCGCTGGTGCTGCAGCTTCCTTCCCGTAAAAGTTGCAGATTTTCCGGCACAAATATTCGCCCAACTTTCCATGCCAAATTTTATATGTGCTGGATGCTGATACCGTGTAACCTGATACAAGATGATCAACTGTTTCTTCTTACTACATTATTATATCTTATTATTATTATTACTATTATTATTGTTGTTTTATTATTAGTATTGCTGTTTAAATATCATATGTTTAGCATTATTGTTCAGTTGGACGTTTCATTGCAGATATTATAATGGTGTATTCAAGTGCTTAGATCCTTACATTTCTGATGCATTATTTTAAATTGGGTTTGGAAAGTAAATAAAAATATCTGACTGTTGTGTCTCAAACCGTTTTAAAGGGTCTCACTTGTTCCTTTATCTTAATCTTAGAATTCGATGACAATCGTTTTCAATTACTATGTTTACAGCATAAGGCAGAGGGGATTATGACACACACACATATATATATATATATATATATATATATATATATAGAGTGCAGAAAGTAATAACGTTTTCGCGGAAATGCTATGAATAAACAAGATAAGTGTTGTGGGGCTCTCTCCTTTTTACAGGACTCGGAGAAGTCCACTTGAAACTCGGCCTTGGGCCACATATATTCCTCGTGGTTGGCAAAGTTTCGTCCGGGGAGGTAGACAGGCCCTGAACCCGTCTAGGCGGGTTCAAAGGGGATATTTTTTGGCTGAGCCTACGGGCTCGGCGAAATCCACTTTAAACTCGGCCTTTTGCCACATATATTGCTCGTGGGTGGAATATTAAATACTGAGATCCGTCGAGATACAGTCTCGACGTCTGTTGGACTCTCTGCTTTGGCAGAAAGGAACCCGGACGAAGCTTGGCCGAAGGGCTAGGTTTCATCCGGGGAGGTAGACAGGCGCGGAACCCGTCTAGGCGGGTTCAAAGGGTATATTTTTGGCTGAGCCTACGTGCTCGGAGAAACCCACTTTAAACTCGGCCTTGTGGCACATATACATATATTCCTCGTGGGTGGGATATTAAATACCGAGATACGTTGAGATACGTGGAGATACGTTAAAATACGTTGAGACAGGTTAAGAGATACGGAGACAGACACAAGGTGTTCTCAGAGAGTTATACAAGAATCCAGAGAGAGAGAGAGAGAGTTATATATAGAGAGAGATGATTACGGCTTTACAGAGACTTGTACATATACTTTCTACTAACCCGCATTCCTGGACTACTAATCTTCACTTCAAGTCTGTATTCTTACGTTTAATACATTTATTTTTTTATCTCAATTACTGGCGTTATTTATTTATTTATTTATTTGTGCAGGATTCCATCCGCGGAATCCACAACAATAAGTAATATTTAAAGAAATTTAAGTTATCAAAAATGCAGTCACCTTCATTCGCATAGACTGCGACTCAATGGGCAAGCAATGTTTCGATTCCGCGTATAAACTAAGCAGGGTTTTTCTGCTCGAAAAAAAGTTGTTCAACCTCTTTGTTTCTGATAGTTCTTCTACTACTAAATTATTGCCATTATCGAAACAGAGGAAAAATGTGTCGGTGCTAAATTTGATGAGAGTGGCGAACGTAGAAGAACGTCCCGTACAAACCATATTCTTTGGTTGTTTGTTTTGAAGAGTGTGTCATTGCATTGGAATACTGGAGATGAACATCTTTTTCTGTTTACCAAAGCAGCGCGATTTCAAGAAAATGCTTTAGTTACCCGATCAATAAATGTCTGCATTGATGATCCTTCTACGTTCCAGAAGCTCGTATTGCCCGAGACACTTTATATTCCACCAGACACAAATGTGGATAGTCTTCGTTTTGGCGTTGGCACTGGTAATTATTGCATTCCTGGTGAAAAAAAAAAAAAAAATTTGCTGCAGATGGTGAAATGTTGTATTCGGTTATTAAACGAAAGCGAATGGGGATCCAAAATATACTTCACAAATTTTCTCAATTAAACTGAAATACGAGATATAAACGATGTTGAATAGAAGAGATGTTAAATTAAATCTATACACCTGCTTCTATTATTCGACCTTAGTTCTGCTCGGGTTAGTTGATTCATTAATCCATTGACGTGGAATACGTAATTATCTTCCGAACACACAAACACATATCTGTATAATTAAAATAAATAAATATATATATATATATATATATATATATATATATATATATATATATATATATGTATATATTAGGATTATGACGTTTCTCGTAACCCTATTTTTCTATGTTATAAATCAATGAACTTTTGTTCAAAAAGTAATGAAAAGGTCATTCTTTTGTTTTTGTTCTCCAAAACGTCACGCGCAAACCGAAAATTCGATTTTACCATATACGCATTAAGAATAAAAAATCATAATATTTCAGAAGCTTTATT
>CAHIKZ030005596.1:862500-872500 GCA_903632075.3 Acanthosepion pharaonis | reverse complement strand
TGATTTCGTCTACCTAAGATCAAATCAAAACGTGGGTAGGTTAGACTAGAAATCAAAACAGTTACTTCGGTAACCAGACGTTGGAGGCGAGCTGGGAACTACAAGGCTGATACCGAATTTAACCAGATTCCCATCCGAATCAGCAAAAGGTTAGAACGTCACATTTGGTGCCGCGACCAATACCAAGTCACATTGTTCGTCACGGGACAGGATAGGACGGCGACGGCGCGGAGACAGACGAGGTGACGTCACAACTGGCGCCGCGACCTGGACAACATGGCGGACGCGGCCAGGCAGACGACACGATTGGTGCAGCGACGCTGGGGGACGTCACAAGGAGCCGTTCTAAGCTTCGTATATTGGCTTTAGTTTCGGGAGGAAAGAAAGACAAAAACTGTTCAACGTTTGGATATTTTATTATGCTGTTCCTTGATCTAAGCTTTTGGTTCACATGACCCATCATCAGAGTGGTTATATGGACATTACAACAGAGACGTTCCCCATCAAAGATGTCATCCTGTCATGTTTACAGAGAAGTTGGCGAAAATACAAAGCAATCAAGATACAACAATAATAACAACAGAGAAGGGAAATTTGGAACGCGATTAAACTAAAATAAATTTTAATTGAAAATATTTAATAAAATGATTAACATGTTCCACAAGAGTATAAAATACTAAAAAGATACTCACACTCCTTCGATCAATCGTAAGGACCGACGGCCTCTAGGGGTAAAGTTGAAAAAGTCTGACACACTGGCAATCCGACATTCACGTTTATTCTATACTAGCAGTAGAGCCCGGCGTTGCCCGGGGATGTAACAGTAAGAAATAGATCAAGTATCGACCATCATAAAGACTGAAAAATAAAATTGACAAAGATTATTGTTGAGGGTTGACGGACACGCATGTCTTAATTAGTTTTTTTTTTCTTTTAACGAATTGGTCAAACTCAAACAAAAACATTGTTTTAAATCGTTATTAGTCTATCGATTGAATAGAATTTTATTATAAACAATTGTCTTGTAAATGTAATTTTTAAAGCATTCTGAATGTAAAAATAAAGAAAAACGTGTGCAAGACAATAAGAAACACTACCTGCCAAAAACAAAAGTGAAGTTTTGTTGAAATCGGTTGAAAAATGTAGGAAATCCGATCCCATATATAAACGAAAACACACACAAACAACCTGGGTTTTATAATAAGTATAACTCGATATGAGTTTTGCCCCTTTCATTCTCGCGACAGCGATGACTCTTAATCGTGTTTTCAAATTGATTTCGTGCAAAAACAATTGTGTTTTTCCAATTTTTGGCGCTGTCAGAACGACCGCAACGTAACTGTGAAGTTTTGTTGAAATCGGTTGAAAAATGTAGGAAATCCGATCCAATATATAAACGTACACACACACACATCCACACACACTGCCTGGGTTTTATAATATGATAAGATGGTTCAATATGGGATTTAGGGTGTTTATACAGTGTCAATGATGGAATGTAAATATTCGTTTATTTTTTACTCGTTTTACGTATTAGGCGTAATCAGTTTGTGTTATTATTAGTAGTAATAGTAGTATTATTAATATATATATATATATACACGTATGTATATATTCACATAGATAGATGGATGGATGGATGGATTTTGTAAATAATTAATGGATTTTATTTATTTATCCGGCATAAAACAAATAGAAACATGGTTGATTATGGTTTCTCCTGCAAAGAGGGATACAGGTTCGAATCCTTTCGGAGGGCGCATTTTCTTTGATAAGATTTATCAAATGTTCGGGCCGGTAGACGAAATAAAATATAATCTTTAAAATAAACGGAGCGTCTACTTAAATACGTTATCAGTTATCTCCTGTTAATTTACCCTCTGAAAGTTCTCCACTGCCTTAATTGGGCATTGAACTCACACTCTTTGGGACCTGTCACTGGATCTAACCAACGCCTTTATCCACTGTGCCATGTGTCCTTGAGGACATCTGGGTAAGAATTTCTGGGTATTATAAACCTAATGTCTTCAGCAACCGTTTTTACCAGTGGTCAGTGGATAAAGGCGTTGGTTAAATCGTTCGGTTCGACATTCCAACCACCTGAAGAAGGCCGGAGCGTACAACGGCCGAAAACGTTGTGATAGATATGGCGAAAAAGATGAGGACAATAATCCGAATAATGTAAATAATGTACATAATACCTCATCTCAGAAATATATATATATATATATATATATATATATATATATATATATAATTTAGGAGATTCAACTGCCTTGGTTTCAACCTTTACAAAGTAGAAGTAATAGATACAAATGGGCAGAAAAAATATACATCGGGTGTACGGAAGGTAACTTTAAGAAGAGGTGGTATAATCACAAGTCCTCTTTTAAGCTAGAACGTCTTAGGAATTCTACTAGACTAGTTAAACATGTGTGGAAATTAAAGGGAAAAAAATGAAAAGAACCGATTGTAAACTGGAATATTTTTAAAAATACAAACCTTAAAACAATCATATTAATATTTAAAATTTGTCAACAAGAAAAGTTACCTATAATAACATTTCAAGACCTAAAAAAAATTGAATGAGAGATCGGAAATTATGACCAATTGAATCCATACTAAAAAGTTCCTTTTGAGTTCATATGAACTGGGATGAAAAGAAAGTGTGTATATTACATTTAATCCCCCTGTCGATATATTTCCAAAATATTCGCTTTTCTGCTCTTCCTCCTCCTCGTCTCCGCTTCTACCACACCTCATGCGGTGTGCTTATTTATTTATTTTTAAATAATATAACGTTCATTAATTCCTTTTTTTTTTAAATAAAGCATTAGAAAATCAATTGACCGAAATCGCCTGAAGAGACCAAAAGGTTGAAACCAAGGTAGCGGAATCGTTTTTTTTTTTTTTTTTTTTTTTTCATACATCAAAGCTATACATGTTAAATTTTTATTTTTCTATACATGTATTGAACTCTTTTTAATACTACTGTTTCTTGGTCTAATTCAACTCTGACTAATAATTTTTTATTATATATATATATATATGTATATATATATATATATATATATATATATATATATATAAAAAGATGTTTTTTAGGTACAAAATTTAATGATCGAAATAAAAGTATAAAACTTAATATTACGAGACATATTAAAAACGGGCGAAGGAACCGATATCGCTCCCGCTCTTCAGGCTTCAACGGGAGATTTAAAATTAACACAGATAAATGTACAATAAAAGGAAGTTGTGGAAAAAAAATATATATATATATGAAGAGAGAGTTAATTGTAAGCTCACAAGAAAAACTGATTAAAAACAAAATATTTCTTGTGCGTCATATTCAAAGAAACATACACTTTTATAGCCATATATATATATATAGGAACACATAGCACCCCATATATATATATATATATATATATATATATATACATATATATATATATATATATATATATATATATATATATATATATGGGGGGGTGCTATGTGTTCCTGTGTATGTATGTATGTGTGTGTACGTGATTGTGTACTGAAAAGTTTTCTTTTTAATTCTAATGTTTGTTTCGGGCATAAAACCTGTAAGATATTTTTTTTTAACTATTTTTGTAATAAAGGAATTCTTACATGTCATAAAATATTCTTGGTTCACCGGCTTTGTTTTTGTCCTATTGCCCACTGCACCATCGCATATATCAAACCATTTTGCAGGCTGTTCGAAAAAAAAAGAACAATACTCTTTGCAATTTCATCAAAGACTCACAACATATCAAATGGGAAAAACTAAAAAGAATCGAAGCGTTCAGTTCTTGCAATGACAAGAACAGAGTCTAATCAGAAATATATTTTTAGCTTTTTATTCAGTAACGTACCGTATTATAATGTCATGCAGTTAGAATCGGTTCAAGTTATAGTTGTCTACAGTGTTTAGGTAAACATTAACCTACTTTAACTTCGCCTATAACTGTCGCGAGATATTTTGAGGTAGTTTTAGAGAAAAGGAAACCTTTTGTATGTCATCGTATTCTATATAGTCATTATTCCTTAAAAATGAGAAAAACAGTTACATTTGATTAACGAAAAATTCGTCTTCATATGAGAAATTACGTGTCATTTATAAAAGAAAAGTAACCCTTTTTAACTATAAAAGGGAATAAACAATATAACCAAGAATGTCCGAGATGTTTTTGATTTATTAGAAAAAGAAAAAAAGGTTTACAACAAATTTGAAATACCGTTAATCCTCAAAGTAATCCTCATCGGCATCCATAAACTTTTTGCCAACGTACTTCTAGCTGAGCAATATCCTGGCTGTAAAAAAAAATCCAGTGTCTTGAGCGCAAAGAATGTTGAGAGTGTCTGCTGTAAGTCTGCCTGGTTTTGCGAAGGATTTCTCACGGAGATATTTGTTTAGGGCAGCGTTTCTGAACCTTTCCACTCTTGCGTAACACTTAAAATAAATTACATGTCACAAGGAACCCCTACGCAAAAACAAAATTATATACCATATCTTTCTCATTTTATTTTCATCGTAGTTCACGTGATAAATATCATAGTGTATATTTTTGAATAACTGGTTTAAAAAGTTAATGCTTCTTTGCTAAATTTTTCGCTAATGCTAAATAAAATTCATAATGTACGTTTATAATACATTATCAGGGAGTTTTCATTCACACACGTCTATATTACGATATTACAATAACCAAGAATATACAGGGTGTCCATAAAGATCGTGTGCAGTTATAATTTTTTAAAGTGCACACGAACTTTATGAACACACTGTATTGTGTGTGTTTAGTAATATTACGTATATGAAATTAAATAAAAAGTCAAAAGTGCATCAGCATATATGACCTGTTCTCGCAGAACCCTTGGGGACATTTTGCCTGACCTTAGGGTTCCGGGAAATCCCGATTGAGAAACGCTGGTCTAGGGAATTAAAAGAGGTAGTAATCTGTTGTGCAACGTCCGGTGGGTAAGGTGGATTGCGCAGTTTCTCTCACCCCAGTCGCTATATCGTATTCCTAACTACCTGCGCCACATGACGTATGGCAATGACATGGAGGAGAAGTAAACTCTTGCGATTAACCAATGATAGTTCTTTCTGCTTCAGTACCTGTTGCACACGTTCCAACTGTTACGGTTACAGGTCCACAGTGAATGTTTGGCCCGTTGGCAGCGGATCGTAGTGCACCAGTTGTCGACTAGTCCACCAGATGCAGAACATATTCTTGCTTGGGTGAAGAGGGGTTCTTGTGGTCTGAGTGAAAACCAATATATGGCACTCTTGGGAGCATCATAGAAGATCCGCTTTTCGAGCACTCGATCAAATATTAGTATATCGCCGTGCAGAGAAAGTAACGAGAAGCAGATTGTACTCATTGTTGCTTTCTGGCTTCCCACAGTGTGTGTGGTACCCACTTGCTGAAACTGTACGCCTATGCGGTGCATATGAAGTCTTACTGCTTCATCAGAAACCTGGAAGCGTTCGGCTAGCTCACCACAGATTTGGTTATTGTCCTCATCTATGACCGACGTCAGGGCTTCATTATCCAGGACGTGTGGTCAGCTACTGCGGGTTTCATCACAAAGGGATAGCTCTACTTATCTGAACGTCTATAGCCAATGCCTGGCGGTACGTTCACTCACAGCATTACCTCCGAATACTTGACATATTCGGCAAGTTAATGCGGCAACGGACAAGCCCAACTTGAAGTCATAAAGCAGACAATCCCGAACAATCTGCTTTGACACAGCCACCTTTCCTCTCCGCTGCTCGAGCTATGCCTGATGTGTATACGCAATGCACCTGCACTGGTCAAAAGCAATGACCCCCTACTCCGTTCCACCGCTTTTCGGACACGTGCATTTGCGTATCAGTGATCAATTCTTTCCACACGATATATATATATATATATAAAAGAAAGAAAACATGGAAAGGACGTTTTGTTTACCTGACGTATATTGCAACATCTCAACCGTATTCGCACGTGAAAAAAAAAAGCCGTCGGTCAATTTAAATTATTTATTAAATTTCTAACTTATTAATTTATTAAAATTTATAATAAAATCTAGTTTAAAAGTGGTTATTTTACATTGCGTTCCCTTGTAGATGAAACATTCGCCATGATGCAGTCATTTCTATACCGAATACTCATATTTTCAAGCAGCTCTTCTGCGTTAGAGGAAAGGCTGCCTGATGATCACCTAAAAACGACAGCACAAGTCTCCGGCCACCTGACTTGAATTCTCTCTTTACAGTATTTCGACAAAATATTTGTATATCATCAGTTTCACATCTAATATGGAATTATTCTTTCGCGACGACACAAGTTTGTTCATGCATATCGTGAAAATTCATACATCAAACAAAAGGGTCGAAGGAAAGAAGCAAATAATTTACCTAACATTGTTAAGAGCTACACAGTACAAGAAACTGTGGAGACTCATGATCGCTCAGGTCTTGAAGTGACATGGATCAGAGAAAAATCAGTATCTGGAGGTTCTGTTAATTTTACGATGTCAGATAAGTAGGAGAATACAAACATAACCCATTAGCTCCCTTCCAGAGTTAACCACCCCCCCCTTAGCAAACTGAATCAGGTCAAGATTTACTTTTTATTCTTTATATGTTGATGACATCAAATAGTTCGTCCCGGGTATAACGATAAACTACATCCGCGTCCTGGGTAAGACGATAAACTACGTCTAACAGCAAGACCTCTGATCAGGAGGTTTTGAGTACCGTGGAACTACCTCTTAATTGCTGGTGGCCCAGGTCCACCCTGACCCAGGGTGGTATCCCCTGTTAATAAATTAACACCCAAACTTGTGAAAAAATAGGTTTTAATACGAGAAATACTTTATACTAATATATATATATATATATATATATATATATATAGTTTATGAAAAACTAGGTAATCCGTATGGGTAAACCTAAGGAGGATAAAATCCAGAGAGCTCAATGTAAATCCAGAGCTATATATATATATATATAAAGAAAGAACAGTAAGATATATAATCCGGTATTTTTATTGATATTTTTTATTTTTACAAAATGGTGCTCAATGTAAATTTACAGAGCATAAATATTATAAAATGACTGATTTAAAATATGGTTTCTTCGCTAAACAGTAATAAACATGTTTCAAAAACTGAACCTAAAACTTCTAATTCAAGTTAATTTATAATATATATATATATATATATATATATATATATATATATATATATATATATATATATATATATATATATATATATATATATATATATATATATAAGTATACTCGTTATATATATATATATATACTCAACTATACTCGTTCGAAAACCTTTGGTGTCTTGATTTGCAAATAATCAAACCAATACCAAAGGGAAAAAAAGGTTTAAAAAAGAAAGAACCAAGAACATATACGTTAGCCGAAATTAATCGTCTAGCTTGCAAGTCCAAAGCCCAAAGAAAAAAAGCCCGATACGAATACGCTAAATAACTAAATAAAGTGCTCAATACAATGAGTAGAGCAGACCTAGTTAAACCTAGAGAGCCAGACAAACCTACCAAGGTTTCACCTTAGCGGATCGTCAGGAAGCCTGGTTTAACTATATATATATATATATATATATATATATATATATATATATATATATATATATAAGAAAGCGATCATAATGCGTACTTATTGTATCAATGACTTCCATATGTTTTTTGAGTATACGTGAGTGTGACGAGTGTGTTTGTGTCAATTGCATCTTTTTTATGACTTTCAAACAAAAACTAATAAACAAAACCAATAAAGCACAATTATCGAAAACTGATGCAATGCATTGCGTTACTAATTAAGAGAAAATAAATTCAATAGAAAGCTCAATATTATCCTTTATTATCTGACAACATTTTGTTGACAGTCGTTCTTTATATTGTTCTATCTCCCATTTCTTCTTCCCCTCTCTTTCTCTCTGTCTCTCTCTCTCTGTCTATCTATCTATCTATCTATCTATTATAGTCCTTTCACATCTATCTATCTATCTATCTATTTATCTATCTATCTATCTTAATCCCTTTCTATCTGAAGACATGTTATTGTCAATCTTTCTTGCTATTTTTCTATCACTCCTTTCTCTTCCTCCTCCTCCTCTCTCTCTCTCTCAGAGAAAGAAGATAGGAATGACGACGTTTCCAATAATCTTTCTGATAATCTCTTTCTATCTAACGACGCATTATCGTTAGTTTTTCTTGCGCTTTATGGTGCTCTGTCCCTGATAATTTCGAATTCTACCTCTCTCACCACCCCATATTTCCAGAATGTCTCTTTTGTTCTTCCCTCTCTCTCCCTCTATTTCTCACTCTCTCTTTCAAACACACACACACATACTCACTCACTTCTTGTTAGTTCATTTCTATCTCACCGCTCCCTCCTACCTCCATTTCCCTCTCTTTATATTTTAGATATTTCGTGTTTATTTGTCCTTCATCCTATTTAATCGGTCCTCTTTTACTTCTCTTTCTCACTCTCTGTCTTTCTCACCATCTCTCTCTCTCTCTCTGCACTTTCTGTTACTCTCCCTTTCTACTCCCTTCCTTTCTCAGAGTCATTCTCTTCCTCTCTCCCTCTCTCTCTCCCCCTTCTTTATCTTTCTCTTTCTATCTTTCTTTTTCACAAGTTTCTATAAATGCATTGCGTCATTATTCAGACATCGAAGTATTTTTTGGTTTTCCATGACGGGTCGTCATCTTTCGTTTAAATTTTGTGTTTCATCCTAAAACAAGAAATTCAGCTTTAATTTTATTAATTCTACCAGGAATCTTTTAATATGCAATATGTTCTCTATTAGAAGCGCTGAACAGACAAGGAACGTTAGCGGGCGTTGAAATAAGTGATAAACTGACAGCGACAAGTGAATGAGAGCTTGTTGTGTCACATGCGTTCTCATGAAGCAACATTATCGCTGAACTTTCTTTTCTGTTCCAGTGTGTTATGCAGACGTGCCAATTAATCGTGGAAGCAGCATAAAGTAACATTTCTTCATATAACCTCGTTTTGAAATCCAGACGCAGATAATTTTTTTTTTCAGTATATTCTTGTAGGTTCTTCTGCATCGAACCACGATTTCTTTCTGTTAGTTTTCTCCTGATAATTCTATTTCTTGTCGCCATCTTGTCAAAAATCGATTTTTTTTTACCAAGCAAGAGAACGAGAGACGCCGACTGATGTTTGTTTACGGACGATCATATGAAACTCATTTTCAGAACTTACGAATTTTAATTAATACCAGACTACTCATGACACGTTGGGTCAATTACGGATCAGGCTATAAGACATTGAAGTTGATTTCAACATTCCATTGAAATGAAATTTAATTTTATTATGATTCAGTTAAATATTTAAATTCGTTCGAGTCACCATTGGTCTGGTTTACAACTCCATGCTTAACGTTTTAGTGATTTTATTTACAGCATTTATTATGAATAGAACTTCCGGGATAAACATAAACTTTAAATCAGATCAACTTAAAATATTTTTTAATATGCCAAAAATATTTATAAACCATATTCACTCGAAAATATTTTTTAAATATGCCAAAAATATTTTTTTTTTTTTAAATATTTAAAATATTGTTTGTTTAAAGAAAGCTGAAATATAAATAATTACTCTCCAAACAACTGGACAAAATGTCGGTCTTTTTGTGTCTGTGTTTAACGTCAAAATATCTTAATTAAAAAATTGTCTATTTGAAGAAAGTTAAAATAAAAATACTTACTTTATAAACAACACGTAAATCATTATACGCCGGACAAACGCACCATGCAAGCAAACACGTAATCACAAACTTTGAATGTTATATTAGACCACCTGTGACCCGTTGGGTCAACCTTGTTGTGTTTACTGTTTACATTTAGTTTCCTGAAGTGCTTGTGAAAGTAGAGATATTTTCAAAATACATTAATTTTCAGTTATTGAAGTTGCTTTCAACATTAAAAAAAATG
>CAHIKZ030005596.1:705000-857500 GCA_903632075.3 Acanthosepion pharaonis | reverse complement strand
CACACACACACACATATATATATATATATATATATATAAAGTGTGTTCCAATACCTTAGACCGATTTTAAATGTGAATTATGTTTAAGTGTCTAATGATTTTTTTTTCTATTTCTTTCAGATTTCGCGGATATTTAAGCGATATTATTTTTCACACATTATCGCCATGACTTAAATAACATGATCCAATAGACAAATAAATAATTTTTCACCAATAACACTGATATATTTACTACTGACTTCGATCCGACTTAATGAAACACCCTTGTATATAATCCGTTTTAATGAAACTCTCTTTTATATATATATATATATATATATATATATATATATATCCTTTATATATATATATATATATATATATATATATATATATATATATATATAGGATATATAAATAAAATTTGATAAAAAATGTTATTTATATTAGGAATAAAGTTGTCAGTATTGTTATCATCGTAAAGTTTAATACTGAATAAATAAATAATGTGTTCATCATCAACGTATCTTCTGAATCAGTTCGGTAAACGTAAATTCGCACATCAGGGTTAAGAAAAATCTATTAGAGTTATTATTTATATATGAAACACGCTTATATATATATATATATATATATATATATATATATATAAACGGTGTTTCATTAAGGCGGATTATATAAAAGTGGATTATATAAAACTCATATCATGCCAATCTAATCACAATCAATATCCATTAAAAAAAAATAATTCTTGATTATTACTCGCTTACTTTTTAACCCATTTAGAATTATGGCACTTTGTCTCCGCCACCTGTTTTGACTGACCTTTCAGACACCTGATGAACATACATGAACGTTCTCAAATTTAAACGGCTCGATACACAAATGATATCCTCGCCTCTGTATGTAAACACGTGCAGCAAAATAAATCCTACATTACCTTGATAAAGTCCCTCAGAAGACGAAACGCGTCGGCTAAGAATATTTTTTTCCAATTGTCTCTTCTTATTCATTTTGTTCCTTTACAGATTCACTCTATTTGAAAATAATTTAAATACATTCGTTTCATTCGAATTCGTGCCACAAAAAACTTTTCAGTTTATGATATTTTTCTAAATATATATGTGTGTGTGTGTGCGTGCGTGTATGTGTGTGAAATGTGTATATATATATATATATATATATATATATATATATATGCAATTTTTATATATATATATTATTTTATATATTTATATATTATATATGCGCGGTACTTATTGGAAAGCGCTCAATATCAGTGATAGAGCAAACAAACTGACATCAATCCAACTATATATATATATATATATATATATATATATAATGGAATGGACAAAGTCAGACAATTATTTTAAGACATTTTTATGTTTATACATTCTTTTTATAGATACAAATATTTATAAATGCTCTGTTTATAATAAACAGTATTAAA
Source organism: Acanthosepion pharaonis (assembly GCA_903632075.3). NCBI lineage: Eukaryota > Metazoa > Mollusca > Cephalopoda > Sepiida > Sepiidae > Acanthosepion > Acanthosepion pharaonis. The sequence goes on along the minus strand of CAHIKZ030005596.1, from coordinate 856,068 downwards.
CAACATTTACCGGCCTGAATGTCTGATAAATGTTGTTTAATACTGTTTATTATAAAACAGAGCATTTACTTAAATATGTGTATCTATAAAAAAATGTATAAACATAAAAATGTCTTAATATATATATATATATATATAAACATATATATATATATATGTATGTATGTATATTCTTTAAGATGTCCTATATTTCTTGGAAAGGTCATTAACATCGAGTACTATGTGAGGTACTATGCAATAGATATGATATCTGTTAAGAACTGGAAGAGATTTTTCTTAACTCTGACGTGCGAATTTACGTTTGCGGAACTCGAACTCTGATACGGAAGATACGTCAATGAACTCGCTATTTATTCTACATTAAACTTTACGATAATGACAACAGTGAGCACATTAGTCTGAATGTGAATAACATTTTTTTATCAATCAATGTGAATCCAGCGATTCCTCTTTAACTGACTAGGAGCGTACGAATAACTTTGTTAAAAATGTAACCTCCGCCAAGAATGAAAAGTTTATAGGCTGACCAAGATATAAATGTAAGTCACCATACAGGTTAGTAGACTAAAAGATATTGTCTTCTGGTAGACTTGCATGTCTTTTAATCTACTAACTGGTGTGTCTAATTACATTTCTATCTTTGTAGGCTATGAACTTTCTAGATTACCCGAGTATACAAAACTATTAGTAACTTACTGCCTATAAAGCATCTTCATTTATTTTTGTATACAAAGTAAATGATATGGGTTTATTTCTTTAAATGAAGACTTCCTTGTGAACTAGACCGTTCTTTTGCTATAAAGGGAGATAGATACTAAAAAAAGATTGTTAGCTGTTTATCTCTACCGGCATAATCAGTATAAATGGCGTCTCTCGTTGCCTGCAGATGGTAAACAGAAGATAATCTTTTGCGAAACTCTATTTTGAGAGTTATTTTTTTTAACATTTTGAAACGGTTTTATCTGGTTCTTTAACCAAAACTAATTGCAGAAATAAATTACATTCTTGTTTGGTGAAAGTCTCTCATCTTATCACTTTATCTTTCAAGCAATTCTCTTTGGACTCAAATAAAATCCTGGAAGAGTACGTTCTTTAAAGATGCTTGCTTGGTTATGTTTTTTTTTTCTTCCCTTGAATGAAAGTTTGTTAGTTTTTGTTGCTGTTGTTGTTGTATTTTTTTTTTTTTGCCTTCATTTATTTTACAGAATTTTTGCTGATCGCCATTTTGTTTTGTTATTTTTTTGTTTTTGCTTTTATACCTAGAAGGTCGGAAAGATGGACAATTAATCTGACATTGAGAATCACATTTTTGTGTTCTATATTTGGTCACTAGGTCTCCGGGGTCTATTTTAATCTTAACTCTTCATCGTTATATAATCGATATTTCCTTATATCAGCTTTTTTTTAACAATCATGTTATTATTATCATTATCATCATTTCAACTATTATACAATTATGAGATGTAAAAAAATATGACTCTAGGCAAATTCGTAATATCAAAAGAATTTATAAATGTAGTTTAGTTAGTTGATTTTGGTAAAATAAAACAGACTGCTCCCTATAGCCTGTTGGACAACAAGTCTTAGAGAAGGTGGTCTCTAAATTCAAATCCAACAAGGCAAAGCGTTTCAGTATATTTCCGTAGAGTAGTCATTGTAATGTTATTCCCAGTCAGATATTAATGAAAAAAAAAGCAAGAGAGCTCCTTGGTTGTTAACCATGTTCACCATAGTCTATGAATATAGAATACAGCGCCGTACGTGATCTGTTTAATGTAACAAAGTTAAAGATTAATACTCTCTAGTCAGACATGCTACTGAATCTGACTATATCGCCAATACCACCACCAGCAGCAGCTGTTCCGTAATTCTTCAGCCTTCGATATCAAAGGTGGGCCATGAGTATTCCGGAAAAAAACATGGCCGCCTTTATACACGTCGCATTGAATATTTTGAGCCTTCTGATTGGTTAACCCTTCTATTGGTGAACTATAAAATGAGTCAGCTCATTTTGGCTGGCTCACTAGTACCCAAAAATTGCAACACGAAAATTCTTTTTAAAATTGATCTGGGAAGAAGTTAAACTGCAGTTAGGGTACAATATACGGCGTCATACTCACGCCTTCTCGTGGAGTTTCTCCTTCAATCAGACAAGGAATTCATTTCTTAGGAAAGTCTACGACCTCTCGGACTGCAGGACCAGAATGATCCCTGTGTTTTGCTCTAGCTGGTTGTTTTATATACGTTTGCATGGTTAAAAACATAAATATTACGTACACTTAAATCAAGTGACCAAATTACCTGTTTTGCTTTTATACGAGACCATCTAAAATTGCCAGATTCTTTTGAACAAAATACCCTGATCTTTTGTGGTTAATTCCTTTAATGTTATTAAGAATTTTTGCTCTTGCAATTAGATTTTGATGTTAACGGTTTTCATAAGTTCCATGATAGCGGAGTCGACATAATCCTCAATACTGACGGGGTCTCTTCTTCTCAACTTTCTTTCTTTTCCTGTATAATCTTTCGATGTCATTGGTTATCCAACTAACTCCGTTCCCCTCTTGTCCAGTTTAAGAAGGGTCCTGAAAGTTAGAAATCAGGTAATTATCCCAGTGATTAAATTTCTGCTATGTATGTTATCCTATGTATTATTATTATTATTATTAATATTTGTAGACACTGACCATGGTTCAAAGTAAATAAATAGAAGAAGAGACCAACAAGCAGAAGTGACAAAGTTTGGAATAAACAATGACAAAAAGGAAAAAAAAAATGAACTGGACAAAAAATAATATAAAACTAACAAACAATGTATGCAAGGAAAATTAAACTGTAATAAAGCAAACCAACAGTAATATGGCAAAAAGTTCACAAATTAAGAATTGGGGCTGACATGCAAAAGCAAGATAGGACAAGCGAACGTAGTGTTCCGGGTTAAGAGAAGACAGACCGGGACTGAGTCAGATTAAACTGAGAACTGGCCTATTTTATTGACTAGGAAGAAATCCCAGCTTGCAATTTTGTGCCTCTGCCTATAAATTGGGGTGGGGGAAGTGTTCTGAAGTCATTCCCACGGAGGAATGGAAGCAACATTATGCTTATTATTATTATTTAATATCTTTGCAAGTTTGAAACAGATGCCTTAAGACTGAGTATCATCAACCCTATTCATATCAGCGTTATTATTTTCATCATTCACGCATACTACCAACAACGTCCTGATCCCTGTTATTTTTGTTCACAATCTTTTGTCGATTGTAACTATGAACTACAAGAATATATAATGCCTCGTTGTCAGCAAAAGGGTGAGCCCAAAATGCAAATTACAAATCGGGGATACTAAAAACATACAAGTACAAAAATGTAAGTATCTGGAAAATGTTCCAACAAAGAAAGTGTAACACTGAGATCCGAAGACGTATTGAGACGACCAAAGACGCATTCCAAATACTAAACATTGTATCAAGAGGCAGAAAAATAATTAGTTAGGAACTAAGAGTATTGATCTATTACGTAATATCTGTCCTCCTGTTGGAAGCGAATGCTGGGCAATATTCTCAAAGATAAAGAAGAGACTTGAAGCAACAGAAATGTGGTTCTACAGAAAGATGCTGAGGATATGGAGCGAACATGTGAGCAACGATGGACAATCTTCTCAACGATAAAGAAGAGACTTGAAGCAACAGAAATGTGGTTCTACAGAAAGATGCTGAGGATATGGAGCAAACATGTGAGCAACGATGGACAATCTTCTCAACGATAAAGAAGAGACTTGAAGCAACAGAAATGTGGTTCTACAGAAAGATGCTGAGGATATGGAGCAAACATGTGAGCAACGATGGACAATCTTCTCAAAGATAAAGAAGAGACTTGAAGCAACAGAAATGTGGTTCTACAGAAAGATGCTGAGGATATGGAGCAAACATGTGAGCAACGATGGGCAATCTTCTCAAAGATAAAGAAGAGACTTGAAGCAACAGAAATGTGGTTCTACAGAAAGATGCTGAGGATATGGAGCAAACATGTGAGCAACGATGGGCAATCTTCTCAAAGATAAAGAAGAGACTTGAAGCAACAGAAATGTGGTTCTACAGAAAGATGCTGAGGATATGGAGCAAACATGTGAGCAATGATGGACAATCTTCTCAAAGATAAAGAAGAGACTTGAAGCAACAGAAATGTGGTTCTACAGAAAGATGCTGAGCATATGGAGCAAACATGTGAGCAAGGATTGACAATCTTCTCAAAGATAAAGAAGAGACTTGAAGCAACAGAAATGAGGTTCTACAGAAAGATGCTGAGGATATGGAGCAAACATGTGAGCAATGATGGACAATCTTCTCAAAGATAAAGAAGAGACTTGAAGCAACAGAAACGTGGTTCTACAGAAAGATGCTGAGGATATGGAGCAAACATGTGAGCAAGGCATGACAATCTTCTCAAAGATAAAGAAGAGACTTGAAGCAACAGAAATGTGGTTCTACAGAAAGATGCTGAGCATATGGAGCAAACATGTGAGCAAGGATTGACAATCTTCTCAAAGATAAAGAAGAGACTTGAAGCAACAGAAATGAGGTTCTACAGAAAGATGCTGAGGATATGGAGCAAACATGTGAGCAATGATGGACAATCTTCTCAAAGATAAAGAAGAGACTTGAAGCAACAGAAACGTGGTTCTACAGAAAGATGCTGAGGATATGGAGCAAACATGTGAGCAATGATGGACAATCTTCTCAAAGATAAAGAAGAGACTTGAAGCAACAGAAATGTGGTTCTACAGAAAGATGCTGAGGATATGGAGCAAACATGTGAGCAAGGATTGACAATCTTCTCAAAGATAAAGAAGAGACTTGAAGCAACAGAAATGTGGTTCTACAGAAAGATGCTGAGGATATGGAGCAAACATGTGAGCAAGGATTGACAATCTTCTCAAAGATAAAGAAGAGACTTGAAGCAACAGAAATGTGGTTCTACAGAAAGATGCTGAGGATATGGAGCAAACATGTGAGCAACGATGGGCAATCTTCTCAAAGATAAAGAAGAGACTTGAAGCAACAGAAATGTGGTTCTACAGAAAGATGCTGAGGATATGGAGCAAACATGTGAGCAATGATGGACAATCTTCTCAAAGATAAAGAAGAGACTTGAAGCAACAGAAATGTGGTTCTACAGAAAGATGCTGAGGATATGGAGCAAACATGTGAGCAATGATGGACAATCTTCTCAAAGATAAAGAAGAGACTTGAAGCAACAGAAACGTGGTTCTACAGAAAGATGCTGAGGATATGGAGCAAACATGTGAGCAAGGATTGACAATCTTCTCAAAGATAAAGAAGAGACTTGAAGCAACAGAAATGAGGTTCTACAGAAAGATGCTGAGGATATGGAGCAAACATGTGAGCAAGGATTGACAATCTTCTCAAAGATAAAGAAGAGACTTGAAGCAACAGAAATGTGGTTCTACAGAAAGATGCTGAGGATATGGAGCAAACATGTGAGCAAGGCATGACAATCTTCTCAAAGATAAAGAAGAGACTTGAAGCAACAGAAATGTGGTTCTACAGAAAGATGCTGAGGATATGGAGCAAACATGTGAGCAAGGATTGACAATCTTCTCAAAGATAAAGAAGAGACTTGAAGCAACAGAAATGTTGTTCTACAGAAAGATGCTGAGGATATGGAGGAAACATGTGAGCAACGATGGACAATCTTCTCAACGATAAAGAAGAGACTTGAAGCAATAGAAATGTGGTTCTACAGAAAGATGCTGAGGATATGGAGCAAACATGTGAGCAACGATGGACAATCTTCTCAAAGATAAAAAAGAGATTTGAATCAATAGAAATGTGGTTCTACTGAAAGATGCTGAGGATATGGACCAAACATGTGAGCAACAACGAGATTTTGGAATAAATTGACACAAAAATTAAAATTATACTTAACATCAGCAAGAGGCTATTGAAGTATCTGGGACACGTATGGAGGAGGGTTTGGAAAATTTTGATACTGTTATGGTCGGGTCCTTGTACCACGGCGATGGTCTAAGGTAGAACCAATAAAGAAGAACTCGAACACAGATATGGAATAACACTGATATATTACAAGCAGGAATATATACAGAGAAGTAGAAAGTGTTAGTACGAACAATCAGGTTTAGTAGTAATTGTCTGTACGCAACTCTGTTTCGGACTGCCTCTGACTCGACTGACTGACTCGTTCTGACTGACTGACAGACTCCTGACGGACTTCACTCCAGACTTCAGACTGAACTCCTTGCTTCCTCTTGAGGGGCAGTATTTATTACGTATGTAATAGTCCATTATGTTATTATGGGTAAGGTCCTATAACAGATACTCAAGGGCAATCTGAAAAATAGAGGGAAGAGGAAAGCAGTGTGTAGCATAAATGATGAGCTTGAGTAAATAGATGGTAGAACAGGTTTTGGGAAAAATAACAAAAAGACAAAACATTGAGCTACAAGGGAGAGGAAGATGTGGAGGGCCATAAAAGCCTATGTCCTCAAGGAACACGGCAGATAAAAGAAGAAATAACTAGAGAGACATTCCTGGGAAATCTCCAATAACTACACGAGTACATTTAGGGGTCGGGAGATTCTCAATGGTCCTTCGAATCTCTTAGTGACTTTCACAGATATTTTACAATGACTAAATTAACCTGAGGCATATTTAGGTATAATGCATCAGGTGGTACCACCAGATGTCGCTGGTAGTATGTTACGTTAGTACCTTTTGCAGTACTAATTATTATTTCAGTAAATAATATTATGGAGTCGGACTAGGTAGAAACGACCCTTTGAGCTAAAATTATAGCCTATATTATTGGGAGTAAAAGTAATGTCATGCGTCCTTACCTATAGCTACAGAATGAACTCTTCCTAACACTCGAAGGGTCGAATCAAGCCGAGAAGCTCGGCTTGACGGTCGAACTCTCTGCCTCTGAGCAGAGAGGAACCCGGACGAGGCTCCTCCGAAGGGTAGTCTCTCTTTCGGGGAGGTTGACGAACCCGATCCCGTTTATACGGGTTCTACGGTCATTTTTTGGCCGAGCCTACGGGCTCGGGAAACCCACGTTAAACTCGGCCTTGTACCACATGCAACCTTCGTGGGGGGTGGCTAGTGTACCGAATGAAGCCAAGCTTCTCGGCTTGACGGTCGAACTCTCTGCCTCTAAGCAGAGAAGAACCCGGACGAGGCTCCGCCGAAGGGCAGAGTCTCGTTCGGGGAGGTTGACCAACCCGATTCTGTTTTTACAGTTTCTACGGGCATTTTTTGGCCGAGTCTACGGGTTCGGAAAAACCACGTTAAACTCGGCCTTGTGCCACATCTTTCCCTCGTGGTGGGGGGGTGTACAAGTAAATATTGAATCGATTCGAGCTGATAGTAGTTCACTCCAAACCAGACTGACAGTCATACTAACACCTTCCACATCTTGTATTATTATTTCGTGTAATATACCTTCGTTATTTCTACTCTTGTGTTCGTGTTGTTCTTCCTTGGTCCTAACCTGGACCATAACAATTAACATAAGGATTATCGAAAGTCCAGTTATCCCAATACTGTTTCTATTGTTTGTAGAAACAGAAATAAAATTTTGCAATCATACAAATGAAATATTCTTAGTCGCGTGCAATTCTAATCCCCAACGTGTACCTTGCAAATAAAGACTTGAAATATCAGTCTTAACACTGGTATAAAAACAACAAAAAAACACTGGTAGAAAAATCACTGGTAGTAAAAACACTGGTAGAAAAAACACTAGTAGAAAAAAAAATTATTGCAATTCTTGATACACAAGCCAAACCCATCTCTATTTAAACCACTAATGAGAAGAACTTAGTCGACTAAGAAGACAGACGAGTGATTCCATTGAGTGGAAAATTATGAATAAAAGTCTATTGCTACATTCAATATATCGTCGAATTAAGATGAGAATACAAAAGTTGAAAAGGACGTTTGGCGATAAGAAGCAAAAAACACGGAAACTCGATTATCTTGAAAGACGAAACATTTCGTTGAAAATCAGATTTTAAAATCTTAGACTTAATTTGAATTGGAACATCAAATAAAGTCCCAGAAAGTACGCTCTTGTTTTTGCCAATAGTAGAAAATATATAAGGCTATGATAGATAGATAGATAGATAGATAGATAGATAGATATGAATATGAATATGACATACGAATATGACATAGATAGATAAATAGATATGAATATGAATATGACATGAATATGACATAGATAGATAGATAGATAGATAGATAGATATGAATATGAATATGACATGAATATGACATAGATAGATAGATAGATAGATAGATAGATAGATAGATATGAATATGAATATGACATACGAATATGACATAGATAAATACATATGAATATGAATATGACATGAATATGACATAGATAGATAGATAGATAGATAGATAGATAGATAGATAGATATGAATATGACATATGAATATGACATAGATAGATAGGTAGATAGATAGATAGTATGGTTAATGTTCTAATATTTTCTGTTTGGTATCTCGACTTCATGAATTCGAGAGTAGTTCTAACTTAGCATCTAGGCCTCATCATTTCAATGTAAAAATTGCTCAGTGTAATCGCAAGTTCTGTTCTAATAGTTTCCACTGTCACTATCCGCCCTTGGAAATCTCTTCCTGCTTTTTACCTTCCTGTCAACTCCTATTTTCAAAATCTAAATGCAAAATCAATCCTCATCTCTTTTGTCTGATTTCTGTTCTTTCCTCAGTTTCCTTTAATCTCAGTAACCCGGGCGTCTTAAAGGCTTGAAATGATAAAAATAGATAGATAGATGGAGAGAGAAGAGGAGGAGAGAGAGCGAGAGAGAGATGAATTTGACATAGATAGATAGATAGATAGATAGATAGATAGATAGATAGATGAAAATGAGAAATATATATATATATATATAGATATATATATAGATATATATATATATAGAGAGAGAGAGATAGATATAGATATATATATATATAGAGAGAGAGAGAGGAGAGCGAGAGAGATAAATATGACATAGATAGATAGATAGATGAAAATGAGAAATATATATATAGATATATATATATGTATATATCGAGAGAGAGGAGAGCGAGAGAGATGAATATGACATAGATAGATAGATAGATAGATAGATAGATAGTTAGATGAAAATGAGAGATAGATAGATAGATAGATAGATAGATAGATAGATAGATAAAAATGAGAAATATATATATAGATAGATATATATATAGAGAGAGGGGAGAGCGAGAGAGATGAATATGACATAGATAGATAGATAGATAGATAGATAGATAGATGAAAATGAGAAATATATATATATAGATATATATATATATATGTATATATCGAGAGAGAGAGAGAGGAGAGCGAGAGAGATGAATATGACATAGATAGATAGATAGATAGATAGATAGATAGATAGATAGATAGATAGATAGATGAGAAATGAGATAGATAGATAGATAGAGAGAGAGAGAGAGAGATAGATAGATAGATAGATACTTGTTTGGAAGTTTTCTACTTATTTATTGCGTCCTTCTGCTTATATTTCTTTCTATAAAAGACACTTTCTTTACTGTAGCCAAATTGAAACGTCTTCTTGAGTTGACCCAATAAGAATCAACTTCATCCGCCGATGTAACTTCTTTAAATAACGAAGATTTCATTTATAAAATCGTTCATTTCGATGCGGTCTACACAGCGATTTTCGTTCTCCGCCGTATCACACAGGCGAAGTTTGACGTCAGTAAAAGTCAAAATTCACAGCTATGTTTTCACTGGCCAACAGCGACTTTCTATTCGCTTAATAATTTAGTAGACTTTAGTGCGTAATATCGTGTTTAGGCGCGGAGAAAATAAAGTCAAACGACGTGCAATGGCATTTCAAATGTCAACTCTAAGAAGAGAACAGCACGCAACGTTGTCTGGCCTGGGCTTATCCAATAAAAATCTCGAGGCACAGAAATAAAAGAACTTTTTTTTTTTGTTTATTTCTCTGTTTCTTTCTCGTTTACACTCTTGCTTGCCTCCATCATATATACATGATGTTATGCCTGTCGACTCGTTTAACGAGTATGATCATCCCTGACAAGTTTGATCGATGTTTGTATGTTCTAGTGAGAACGACAATGGCTCTTTAAGACTTCATGTAACTTGCTATGCTTATTGCAGATGGAATAAACTAAGTTCTTTTGCACAGGGTCTGGTCTGTTCATCTTCGTTGTAGGTTTTAATGTGACAATTGTGACCAGAAAGATTTCTGTGGGTTTTCTGACACACTCTGGGTGTTAAAATATTTCCAGCGTAGTACTGATCATAATTTGTAAAAGGTCTTCCTTTGTCTAGCAAGGCTTGCCTTGGGGACAATACTCTGACACATTCATCACATGCAAATTGATAGATTGTTGGATCAATGATTTCCCCTTGTCTAGCTGGAAGAGAACAAGATAAAATCGTTTTGTACCAGCCTCACTCCCTCCAATTCAATCCATAAGACGTTTGGTGAGAGAGCAGTTTCAGCTATGACAGACCAAAGAGCAGTGAAAGTCTTGAAAATGAAATCGTACGCGACACCTCCGAGGCAACTTGTTACTCCAGGACGGAAACTTTGAAGATTAGAGACGGCGAAGTTCCTTTTGAATAACTTAGAAAATGGAATAATATATATATATATATATATATATATATATATATATATATATATATATATTTAATTCCAATCCTTCATGAGCTTACAATCCTTAGCTATGATTAATTAATGTTGAACATGCCATTTCCGTTTACGATCGAATTTATCACAATTCTTCCGTTAAGCTTGGAGAGTAATTATATACTCTTATTGCTCAAAGTAGAGTCAAATAGAGTTATAAAAGCCTCGGAGAATTCTAGTAAGATATCCTTAATAATTTCTAAGATACAACGGTTCAGAGCTTAATCTAAAAATTCGACAATTTAACTGTTACACGATTTAGCATATATATATATATATATATATATATATATATATATATATATTTTGGTTAAATCATATAGACATATTCTGTCTGCCATTTTTTTTTATTATTTAACTCTTCAAATTTCAGTGTTATGTGAATTCCGTGAAGATATCTTTTAATCATTTCTCAGATACAACAGTACAAAGCTAAATCTAACAATTGGACAATTTTGCTGTTACACCCAGTACATATATATATATATATATATATATATATATATATATATATATATATATATATATATACTGGGTGTATCTCTCCCTCACTTCCTCACTTCGTTAATTTACATATGTTTAATACGGCCCGTCAAAAATGTGTAAATTTTCTTTTCATTTTTTGTTTGGTAGTAAAGTCTGATGATCCGCAGTCCTTTTAAAAGGGCTGTGGTGAAATAATCTATTACATGGAACCTTATAGTGGTCTTTTTATTTAAATTATTTGCTCTGAATTTACATTGAGCTTTCTGGATTTTATCCTCCTTAGGTTTACCCATACGGCTTATTAGTTTTTCATAAACTATATATATATATATATATATATATAGCAAACAATGTGGACTGGCGGTAATGAAACGGACAGTTCCTAATTTGTGCTTGGTGATTGCTATGTGCATGAAACTCGGATATTCGTTAAACAGATATTAGTTTATTTTTAGTATATATCTGTTTACGTATGTGACTATATGTGTATCTCTGTGTTGGTATGTGACTGTGGATATGGTTGTGTTTTTGTGTGCCTCGACGTGTGTCTGAATGCGCGTGTGTGTCAGTGTATGTATGGGTGTCTGTACAGGTGTACGGCATATCTTCGCGCGTGTCTATGCTCTCTTCCTCCGGCGTCGACCGTGTCACACGATTGCAGTTCCATATTGTGTCCTGGTGGGTGTCTCACGATTGAAATGACTTCATCACGAACGAGACGTGTATTATTCGGATGGACGGACGTTAGGCTTCTCTTGTTCAAAAGTCTCTACCAAAAGTTTAAAAAATAACGTTTTTTTTTTTTTCAACTCGACAAAATCGTTCGTTAATTTCCAGCCTCTTAGAAAACCGGCATATATTTAAGGTTCACGCTGAAAATTCGATTCTGGACCTTATAGATAATGCCTGAATTATACGTCATTCGAAATCCACTATTTGATAATAAGCTACAATAGTATCAGCCTACATTGCATTTTTCTTGCTCTCTGGGTGACAAGTGTTCGTGATGTACGATAAACGTTCATGAATAGAGTTCTTTTATTATTATAATATGACAAAATCTTAGAATAAATATAAAATTAGATACAAAAAAGTCAAACATGAGTAATCGAAATAATACATAAAACCATTTAAAAAAAAAACTCGGAGATGGCGAGCTTCTTTTAAGTGTCAGATGACGACCTTCTTTTAATTAACAGGAGTAATGACAGATACCACTGCGCAGATTCGACGGAAATACTCACGTTAACGCTCATCAAGTTAACCTCGAATACACTGAACTGTTATGCGACAGTGGCCATCTTATATATCAGCGAATGCTGGACAAAAAGATAGAGAAGAAGTAACAGAAAAATGGTTCAACAGAAAGATGCTGACAATACTATTAAATGAACACGCGAGCAACGACGCAGATTTACAGAAAATGGAAATAAAAAGGACACTTAGCATCAGTTAAGACTGAATAGTGAGTTCGATCCTCACTAAGTGCCGCATAATTTCGGCTTTGTACGACAACTAAGCGACGTTTAATAAATCAGGGCCTCTTCGATGTGGTGTAATGATCAGCAAAGTTGTCTCACGAGATCATTTACGACTGAATAGTGAGTTCGATCCTCACTGGGTGCCGCATAATTTCAGCTTTGTACGACATCTAAGCTACGTTTAATAAATCAAGGCCACTTCGATGTGGTGTAATGATCAGCAAGGTTGTCTCGCGAGATCCTTTACGACTGAATAGTGAGTTCGATCCTCACTGGGTGCCCCACACTTTCGTCCTTTTGCTACGCTTAGAAAATCATTTATACTTACTTTGCATTGGCGAAACCCTATGCTGGGGAGTTCTAAAATATATTAGTCCCAGGCTGTACTTCTCCATTGGGAAGGGTCTGGGTTTGTTGCTAGGCGCGGGAGGCGATCCCAAAAGGGAATGTAAAGAGAGGGATTGGCCAATTTTTCCACAGTATTGCAGTTAAAACCTTGTATCACATTCGATAGCGAAGTGCGTGCACTGAAAAATACCCTTATCCATAGCATCAAGAAGAAACAGTTGACATGTCTAAGACTCATAATGAGGAAAGAGGACTTGGAACATCTGATACTCACAGGATATTTAAAGCAAAGGGACAGAAGAAAACAACGCATATCCTGATCATAAGCTTTTATAAATTGTTGGCTGAACAGTGATTAGAAGATATAGTAAAAAAGACAATGTTTATTCAGGGATACAAAAGCACAGGAAGTTATGGATAACCATGATTGCCCACACCCTAGATGGATATATAGAAGAAGAAGAATGTTTCTGATGATCTTAAATAAAGAGAGCTATGTTATTTCTCCTTTTACTTATACAGCCTCATAATCAATGCCGCAACTTACGTCAAGGTGGTGGATGCGGTGATCAAAGCACCGGCCCGTAAATTATCCCTACGTATTTCAAAATGTTTTTGCAATCTCCTTCATAAGCCATGAAACATAATAGAGGCTGGTGGATTTTTTCATAATAAATCTAAACTAATCCAAGGCTTGAGATCCGGTAATGTAAAAGGCTACAATTCAAATGGTTTTATTAAATGAGTTGTGTGATTTGAATGAAAATGAAGACGGTAGGTCGCCAAAATTATGAGAATAAGACGAATAGAAAACGACTGACATTTGACTTGAAAAGGTTAAGCTTGTAGTTTTTAGGGAAATATTCATGCAGGAGTGTTCCATAAGGAAGCAGCGCTTTGGGAAAATCTCTGGGTGTAACTTTCTCCTTATGTTTAAAATACGGAGCAAATGGGGTTAAAGTAACATGGCGTATCTTAGGTAAAAACAAAAAACAAAAATGGTGGCAAAAATGGTGGCAAAAATGGCTAGCAGAACAGCGACATTGTCAAGAACGAGCCGAAATCGAAACCTAACTGTACCGAGGACGAGTTGACGGGTGTAGTTGTGTTCGATATGACCAACATGAAGGAGAACCACCTTATCCGAGTATACAATCGCTACTGAAGCAGCACCTTCTCCGTCCTGCAAGTTTACAGTTTGCTGTAGCATTCTTACGGACGATAATTGGTATGCCCCCATTCCCATAAATACAGTAGTCAATACTGTACATGGTCTAGAGTTGGAGATTCGCCTCCAGCTGTGCTGATCAAACACTCTGTCCCCAGGCAGAGAAGATCCCCAGACGAGGCTCTGCCAAAGGGCAGAGTCTCGTGTCGAGAAACAGCCACCCGACTCATACGTGGTCTACGGGGAATTTTTGGCCGAGTCTACGGGCTCGGATACTCCACATTAAATTCGGCCTTGTGCCAAATCTGACCGCGTGGAGCGGTTGGTAGATATCCTCGAGTTGGGGATTCATTGTGGACTTCACTTGACTCACTTCTAGCAGTTGAGTACTTCTTCTACGCGCCGCTGGCGAATCTTATATCTGTTGTTCTTGTCCTACCTATTATCGTTCATTGATAAACCTTCGTTTGATTATTCTATTCAGTAACTTTCCCTAAGTTACAACACAGTGGTTTGAATAATTAAAAATCTCTCTCTTCCTAAGATGTACAATTTACTTTTAACATATTATTTTTTTCCCTATTAAATATCTTAAACTTAGTCCTAAACTTTGTCCGATTTTCCTTGTTGTGGAGAAAATAGTACACCACTAGGTCATTATATGAAATAGTTCATGACTATAAAGAGCTCCAGGTTAGAGGTAAGGAGAAGAAGCCGTTTGGAGCCAGGCAGTTTGCTGCCAGGCTCGCGACAGGCTTGTCGAGCTCTCTGCCTTCGGACATTGTGGGACTCAGTCGGGTCTACAGACAGAAACTCGGCTAAGAAAACAGACAAGCAATGTACCCGAGTCAACTTTTGTGGGGATTGGTTAATTTTGACAAGTGGCCCGAGTGTAAACGTTCGGGTCCCCCACAATAATCTCGACCTTGTGTCAAATCTCATATCAGTGGGCGGACTGGGTAAATTGCAGCATCCGTTTGAGTCAGTCTTTGGACACGAAAAATTTTCCTCTTTGTCCCAGATCTTTCCTCAAAAATTTTTTCTTTATATATATATATATATATATATATATATATATATATATATGTGTGTGTGTGTGTGTGTGTGTGTGTGTGTGTAATATTGTACAGTACAAGGCTTAAGTGTCCCTCAATATAGAGGTTACGAAATGGGAATGCAGCAAGGTAGAATAGTGAGGGACCCAAGGTTACATGATATGAAGATATTTAGGGTAAGTAAAAGTTGACCCACAATTTGAAGAGATTAATATTATAATTATCAGGAAAGCATTCCATCGGGATTCCCTTCCACACTGCAACAGTTCTGGAGAAACTTACTCCTTACCAATAGATTATGGAGTGAATGAGGATGAGACAACCCTGTGTACGTGGTAGGCGGACCCTAGTGCTGAAGGTCTAAATCGGTAAAATCAAGAAATGTTTTTTTTGCTCTTGAAAGACATGAAAAATATAAACTCATCTATGATGATGAAGCATTACAATGATGGTTTTGATCGTATTGAATGTTACAAGCCAGTTATTCTCCCATTGAGCTGTGTGTGCAAGGTCAGAGGAGAGATCAGCTGCCAGTTTTTTTTTTGGGGGGGGGCTCTAAATTTGTTGATGGTGCTCACTAAAACCCTGCTATCGTCTGAATCTACACTCACTAATGGGGATTTTCTAACCTTAGCTTAGATGTGACCCAAAGCCGAAAGTATGGAGCAGCCACTAAGGATCGAACTCAGTACACGTAATTGTTCTACCGAGATAAGCTTGCTAACCATTGCAACACACCGAGATGCCTCATCGACACTTACTAACGATCCCATTGTTCTTTAATATATATTAGATAAAAAAATAGTTGCACTAAGAAGAAACCATTACGATATCCCTGCATTGATCCCATGGACGTCAGTGAACTGGCAATTAACAATGACCTTCATGGACCTACCCGATGTGAATGAGTTGGTAATCGAGAAAACGCTACCAGATGTTCCATAGCTGGGGAGTTCGTGTAACAACCCCTGATACCACACTTTGTCAAAAGCCTTCCAAGGCGATTGTCCTTTTAATGAATTTATCATCATGCATTTCACAGATTCTATGCACAATGACGGTCAAACAACTGCAGTTGACCCAGCGGAGCAAAATCCATACCGTTTATCTCTCAGGAGGTTATTGTTGCTGTAGTGATTGACAACCATTTTGTTGATGATATCCACAAAAGTTATGCTGATGACACTGAAGTTGATGGGGTGGTATTGCGATGGGAATTACTACTCATCCTCATTCTTATAAACTGAGAATACAGCTGATACATTCCATAGAGCTCGGAAATATTCCTTCTTCAGGAAGTGGTTAAAGAATTTTGCCAAGAATCTTACTTATTATAAAACGCAGATTGTGTGTGTGTGTGTGTCTGTACGTTTATATATTGGATCGGATTTCCTACATTTTTCAACCGATTTCAACAAAACTTCACAGGACTGCATAAAATTACCTTGCTGTGGTTCTGACAGCGCCAAAAATTGGAAAAACACAATTGTTTTTGCACGAAATCAATTTGAAAACATGGTAAAACATGATTCTGTCGCCAGAATGAAAGGGGGACAACTCATATCGAGTTATACTTATTATAAAACACATGTTGTTTGTTTGTGTGTGTGTTCGTTTATAGATGGGATCGAATTTCCTACATTTTTCAACCGATTTCAACAAAACTTCACTTTTTTTGGCAGGTAGTGTTTCTTATTGTCTTGCACACTTTTTTCTTTATTTTTACATTCAGAATGCTTTAAAAATTCAATTTACAAGACAATTTTTTATAATAAAATTCTATTCAATCGGTAGACTCACAACGATTGAAAACAATTTTTTTGTTTGAGTTTGGGTTTGACCAATTCGTAAAAAAAAAAATAAAAATAAAAAGATAACTAATTAAGACATGCGTGTCCGTCAACCTTAAACAATAATCTTTGTCAATTTTATTTTTCAGTCTTTATGATGGTCGATACTTGATCTATCTCTTACTGTTACATCCCCTGGCAACGCTGGTCTCTATTGCTAGTTGGGGATAAATATGGACTAAGGTTATTGGCAACAACTGCATGAATCTTATCCAAACAAGAAGCCATCGGAAAACCAAGGCTTTTTATAAGTCTGAGAATTTCCCGAGCCAAGACCGCAAATTTTGTGTGAGGTACAGCGATAATCTTTGCCGTATAGACTTGAGTTAGAGGCAAAATTCCTTGAAAAGACTTAACCTTATCTGAGGCGGACGAGATAACGTCGGGACTATGCTGGTAGGCACAGTCGGGTTGTCTTTATTGAGAATCTTATCTTAAATTTTCCGGAAGTCGTGGGCGTCAATTTTTGTTTTCAACTTTTACTTGGATTGTTTGAGTGGAGTTACAGTTAGGATTTTCTAGGGCCATTTGCACTGACTTCCAACAATAAGCTTCTTTCTGGTAGAGATGGCTGTAATGGTTGCACTGAGTTATGACAGCAGTATATTTCGGCATAAATATGGTTAGCTTGTCGGATTTTTTATTTTTTTCATGTTGGGGAATTAAAATTTCCATGCCTCGAAGGACTCATTTAAAAGTGAATGAGGCTGTTCTGGAAGCTTTGTTTGTGAGGAAACCTGAAAAGAAACTTATGGAATGTATCTGAAACTATCTCATATAAAGCTATCCATAATAACTAGCTATATATATATATATATATATATATATATATATATATATATATATATATTGGCTCCTGAAATATCAATTTCAGTTGAGCTCTCGGGGGACGAGGTGTGGGTTGGTAAACAGTGACTATTATAGCTATAGAGCGAGACTCTTCGCAGATGCGAATTGAGTCACTGTCGGTCACTGGGCGTGTTTCTAAAAATAAATACACTAAAAAAATCCACTTTCATCCCTACCGTGCGCCAGCGGCTTAATGGTCTGAATCTCCGACTTACACCAATTCAGTCGGGTTTCGATCCTAGATAGAGGCAACCGGATGTCTAGCCACACTGATGAGCTGTGAAACAGCGAAACAATCCGTCTGGGGATGACGTTATATTGGCTCCTGAAATATCAATTTCAGTTGAGCTCTCTGGGGACGAGGTGTGGGTTGGTAAACAGTGACTATTTATAGCTATATAGCGAGACTCTTCGCAGATGCGAATTGAGTCACTGTCGGTCACTGGGCGTGTTTCTAAAAATAAATACACTAAAAAAAATCCACTTTCATCCCTACCGTGCGCCGTGCTTAACGGTTAGAATCTCCGACTGACACCAATTCAGTCGGGTTTCGATCCTAGCTAGCCAAAACAGCGAAACAGTCTGTCTGTGGATGACGTTATATATATATATATATATACAATGATGTATTCTCTCGTCGAGGACGACGAATTAAGTTGCATTGCATCCTAGGTTTTCCTGAACAAATTGCTCCAGACAAGCGAATTGTTTACGGTGATCACCTGCAAGTTTCATGCAATGCACACTTTCTGCATGTTAGCACTGTGTCCTGTAATTGTGCACTGTTTGCCACATGTATGATGATGCTACAATCGCAGGCTTTTTTCGATAGGATTCTCCCAGCTTCATGTTGGCCGTTAGAAGCTTATCAAACTTTTACAAATCCACTCCAGGATGGTTTGGATTCTAGAGGTGTAATAGATATGTTATTGCATAACTACGAATGATAATGGGTATGTCCCCATTCACAAAAATACAGTAGTAAATACTGTATGTTGGTCTGCAGTTGGAGATTCGTCTCCAGCTGCGCTGTCCAAACTCTATTCCTCAGGGTACAGAGGATCCCCAGACGAGGTTATGTCGAAGGGCAGATTCTCATCTCGGGAAACTGCTATCCGTCTCCGTTTTACACGGTTATTCAGGGAATTTTTGGACAAGCATACGGGTACCCCACATTAAATTCGGCTTTTTGCCACATCTGACCGCGTGGGGTGGTTCGTAGATATCGTGCGTTGTGGAATTCACTTCTAGAAGTTGAGTACTTCTTCACGACGCTGGCGAATCTTATATGTGTTGTTCTTGTCCTAAGTATTATCGTTCATTACCAACCTTCGTGTGATTATTCTATTCAGTAACCTTCCCTAGGTTACAACAGGATAACTGCTCTGAATGAAAATTCGGAGTACCGAGTTCGAATTCCAGTTGAGTTAGTTATATTCACTTAGGCGCAAAAACTCTGGTCAAAGGTAAGAATACATTTCTGATAGACCGAGCTATGGGTTAAAAATCAAGAATTATGTCAGGAGAAATCATTACTCTCTCCAGAAATTGCATTATTAATACAATATCCACTCTGAAATTGTTCTTAAATCCAAAAATATATATTTCAGCTTTGAATAACTGACAAATAGAGCTCGGAAATATTCCTTCTTCAGGAAGTGGTTAAAGAATTTTGCCAAGAATTGGGGATAAATATGGACTAAGGTTATTAGCAACAACTGCATGAATCTTATCAGTAAATGAGCACTGTGTGTACTTGTGAAACTCCATTACCAATGACAACAGGAAAACTGTAAATCAATTGCATTGTAAATCAAATGCTACTTCCAAGTGCTTGAAACATGCATATTTTCCCCGTATAAGCCAATATAAATGAATAATGTTATGCCCTTCGTCTTTTTTCAGTTGATTGTCAACCCAGGCAATTTTCAAGGAATTTTGAACTGATCCTTTTAGTCTATGGTGGTAGATTTTTTTCTCATTTCGCAGTTCATGTCGAGGGAACATAGCCTAGTGAATTAAATAGTCGGTTCTTGAATTTGGTGACATAGTCATTATGAGTTCAACCCCTGGGCCGTGTAGTGCAGACGGAGCGGACAATAACAGCACTGTAGTAAATGAGAACGAGACGTGATGCCCCTAGACATGGACAGCAGAACGAGAACAATCTACACCTGTAAATGAAATAAAGGGTTTAGTTCAAAATTCTCTGAAAAAGGCCGAGCGTCACAACGGCCGAAAAGCTGTGATAATAACAGCAAATACGAGGACAATAATCTGATTTTGAAATAATGTAAATGGTTTTGTTTTGTATGGCAAAAGGCAGGTACAGGTAAAAAGTTCATACTGTGCCAATGCTTCAACTTGAAAAGCCTGCCTTTAAACGATATTCAACGTCTGTAAGCCTGCCTTTATTCGGAGTCGAAGTCTTATCGATCGAACTGTTTGGGAAACAAAATTATTTAAGCTGAAGCATACTGTTTCATACTGACCCACTATTTGTGAATTTCTTTGTTTTTGTCCGTTTTTGTTTCTTTGTGTATGTGTGTGTATGTGTGATGTCTGTATGTGTTTGCGTGATGTCCGTATGCTCTGTGTGTACTTGTGAAACGTTAGAATTTTAACTTCTCCATCGGCATGATTTATGGCGGTAATTCCCAAGAAGGTCACTCCGGAGTTACGAAACGTAAACTGGTTATGACATTTTAAATAAGTTTCTTCCTGTGTAAATCCGACAGCAGTCAAGCCAAAATTACCTCTTGCTAAAGTGTTCGAAAAGTGATAACTCACTCACGCAATAAAAAGCATATATCCACCACTATTATATACGAACTATCACGAAAGTCAAAACACGAATTATAAATATTTTGCGTATCGTTTCCGCAGCCTGGATGCAACATTTGCAAACAATAAGAGTAGATATTACTGCACACCCGTAAACCGACATTCTATTGTGAAGTTACTCGACGCAAAAGTATTCCAACGAGCTTATTTTTTTTTTTTACTTACATCCGTTTAAATATTTACAGATTAAAATAAAGGGAAAGATATTTAAGGGGCAAAGTTTCTTTTCTGTTACGAAAATAGTTGAAGGCACTCAAAGGAAAAAGGGCCACAAGAAAGGAACTGTCGATGGATGATAATAATGCAAATTTTGTGCGTGATATTAGCAGCTCTCAATGTCTGACCTGTCATATGCGTATCCCTACACAAATACCTCCAGCTGACAACAGACAGCTAATTTATAGCGATTTCTCCGCTCAATCTAGAAATAAAGTGTTAGACATTTTCATGACGGTCGTCCTCGAGTATAGAATCCAGAGGTTGGCAGTGAATATTTCGGAGACAGTAGGAAAGCATAGTGGAGGTTCGCAGTGGATATCACAACAGAGTGTAGTTCATCTTCCTCCTGGTCGCCTTTGGTCCTTCCGGTAGGAGGAAACAAGATGGCCGCCTTTATACACGACGAATACAGTGTTGGGCGGCTTCTGATTGGTCAACCTTCCATTGGTCGACTATAAAGGGAAATAAGTCATTCTGACTCGCTCACTAGTTATATGTAGTGTATATACCAAAAAAAGTAGGATTAGCTACACTTTGGAAATCACACTTTATTAACGTACACTCCAATAACCAATGACAACAGGAAAAATTGTAAATCACTTGCATTGTAAATCAGATGCTACTTCCAAGTGCTTGAAACATCCATATTTTCCCCGTATCCGAGTATAAGAAGAAATCTACACTCAAAAATCTTTTTTCCAAAGAATTGCTACTTTGTGGAACAGACTCCAACGTGGTTACTTCTTTCAGAACTTAAATCGTGACTATTTACATTATCCGGACTATTGCCCTCATCTGAAATTCATACACAGATATCCTCAAAGACACATGGTACAGTGGATAAAAGCGTGGGTTAGATCCAGGACCCAAAGAGTGTGAGTTCAATACCCGGTTAAGTAAGTGGAGAAATTAAAGAGGAGAATTAACAGGAGATAACTGATAACTGACATTCATTAAACATGGAACTAGAACAGCCTACCCCAGTGAGCGAAATAAATGGTTCAGTTCGACAACCCAAACACCTGAAGAAGGCCAGAGCGTACAACAGCCGAAGCGTTGTAATAAATATGGCTACAAAGATAAGGACAATAGTCCGAATAATTTAAATAGTGTACATAATGTCTCATCTCAGAAATATAGACAGATATTAAATCGTGACATCAAGTCAACATTCTTTATGTTTATCTATCCCCCTCATCCTCATCTTCTTCACTTCCTACTCCCCCCTCTTTCATTCATATGACGTACGAAAACATCATTACAATTTTAGTCTTAACTATATAAATTAAAAAACTATCGAGGGTTCTTTTTTTTTTAGTAACGGTCAGTATAATAAATAACATTGAATAAGCGTGTGAATAGAAATAGAAGTTCTACAAGGATTCATTAGTTGTGACCTTAACAACATGAGTATGCAGCTGAAACAGTGTTAATAGCGGACATAGAAAAGAAGTTAGTAAAGGAAATCGAAAATAAAAGACTAAACTTCAACTGCAAGAAGACTGACTTAATGGTTCTTAACGAAAGGAATGATCCAATATGCAAATTACAGATTGGATACACTGAAATCAAATACGAACAACAATTTAAATATCTGGAAGAGTATTAACAGAGAACGGAAAGCGCCACATTGAAATCCGAAGTGGCGTTGACATAGCGAAAGATGCCTTCTAAACCACTACCAGGATTCATTATTGGCGGCCCTAACAACATGAGTTATTGTTATACCGGACATTATCTATTCTATTGTAATAGACTCTCCCACACACAGATAAGTAGTGGTAGTAGTAGCAGTCGCCAGTGGAGCTCAGTGGTGTTGAGTGAGTCAGTCGATGTCGGACATTAAAGTATCAACCACCGCAACTAGATTGCTGCGTCATGAACTATTATTTCAAGTTTCTAACGTTTTTTACGTCGAGCCCTTTTAGGACCGACTTAGTGAAATACAAGCCTCCACTGTGAAACTACTCTACAACAGGTATGCTACTGACACAGTGTTCATAGCGGACACACAACGTAAACTCTTCGTGAATGTAGTAAAGTAAATCGAAAATAAAGGACTAAACTTCAATCGCAAGATGTCTGAGTTCACGTTTCTTTAAAAAAAGAAATAATCCAACATGCAAATTACAGATGAGAGACACTGAAATCAAACACGTACAACAATTTAGATATGTGAAAGCCTTTTAACAGAGAACGGAAAGCGCCACATTGAAATCCGAATTGGCGTTGGCATAGCAAAAGATGCCTTTCAAAAGCTAAGCAGTGTATTACGAAACAGAAAAAAATTGTTAGAAAGCATAAACGAGTACTGGACTCCTCTAAGGAAGTAAATCCTGGACAATATCCACACAGATGACAGAGAGATTTGAAGCAACAGAAATTTGGTTCTACAAAAAGATGACGAAAATACCCGAACCGAACATGTAAGCAACGGCTATTTAAAAGAATTGATACAAAAATGACATTTATACTTAACTTCAGAAAGGGACTGGTGAAATTACGAGAGGCACATAATGAAGAAAGTGGGCATGGAAAATCTTGTGCTCACAGGACCGAGGACAAGCAAGAGGGGCAGAGGAGAGCAATGCATAAATTAGTGAGCTTGAGTAAATAAACTGCGGAACAAGGTTTAGGATAGATAACTAAAAGACAAATTTTATTAAGAGCTACAAGGGACAAGGAATTATGGAGAGTTATGATCGCCTACGTCACATAGAAGAAGAAGAAGAAGAAGAAGAAGATGATCTATTTGATGTAGTATTATTATTGCTCTCAATTACTTCGCTATTGGAAGAATTGTGAAGATTGAAAAGGCAAAGCATACAAAGGTAATTAATTACACAAGAGAGCAAACAATAAATTATATCTACATATTGTGTTTATAGACATAAACATTGAACTATTTTATCAATAATATATATATATATATATATATATATATATATATATATATATATAAACATATCTGTATTTATATACATATATATGTATATATATAGAGAGAGAAAGAGAGAGATATGTACATATAGAGAGAAAGAATAGAAAAATGGATATCTTTTTGTGTATGTGAACAAGTAAGCGTATATCTGAATATATACTTTTGGAGGTATATATATATATATATATATATATATATATATATATATATATATATATATATATGCTCCGGGTCGTTGAATGTGTGTGTTTATAAGTACTAATTTAAACACAGATGTCCCATCAACACACAGATATCATATATAAATTATGATTTTTTGATAAATGCAGCTGGCAAAACACCAGTATAACAAAGAATTGATAGCATTCTCTTTGATATTAAAAACTTCTTCTAAGGATATCAGTGACGTAAGCTACCTCAATTTCATGGACCGGTGATCCACGTATCAGTGGTATCACCGCCGAAGCAAATGTTCAATATCTTGTTTGATTGTTTAGTTCTTAATTTGTTTTATTTTTTTTTCTTTGCGAGAGAAAATAAGACCGATATATAAATTACAAATTTTAGATACCAAAAATAAACAAGTAGAAGTATCTGGCAAGTGTTTTAACAGAGGATGGACTGTGTGACACCGAAATCCGAAGTACTAAGATAGCGAAAGTTCCCTTCCAAGTTCCATTCATTAGAAAGAAAGAAAAGAGTTTTTAACTGCTATGTTATATCATTTCTGCTATATGGTAGAGGATGCTGGAAAATCCATCGCAGATGACGATGAGAACTGAGGCAATTGAAATGTGGTTCTACAGAAGGATGCTGAGAATACCACCGACTGAACGTTTGAGCAACCACCAAGTTTTCGAGAAAATGGAAGAAAGGAGACTGAAACTTAACATCATTTATGTTACTGGGAACATGAAACCAATGAGTTTGTGCGAAAAAGGGTTGAAAGTTTTGTGAGCTACCAAGAACCTCCTCTCGCCACTGTCAAACGGAGAAAAATGGCGTGGTTTTGAGACGTTACAAGTCACGGCAGCCTATGCAAGACCATCAAGCAAGGCACCTCTGAAGGCGCTCGTAGAAGAGGGCGCCAACTCAGAAACTGGTTGGACAATGTCAAACAATGGACAATTATGACTATACAAGAATCGCTGACGGCCGCCGTTGACAGACCGTTGTGGAGGAGATTCAACATGGCTTCTGCATTCGGATCCCCCACCAGGTTCACAAAAGTCAAGGGGATGATGACTATGATGATGATGATGATGATGATGATCAACAGCAGAAAGAAAGAGATGGAATTCTAGGGCACATAATGAGGAAAGAGGGCTTGAAGAATTCGACACTCACGGGGATGTATTGAAGGCAACAGTGACAGAGGAAAATAGCGTATAACCTATGAAACGACCTTGTGCAAATGGATGGCAGAACAGGGTTTATGAGAGATAGCCAAAAAAAAAATCTTAGGGTCTTGGAGTTCCGACAGATAAGAGATTGGCACGACTGTTATTGTGCTGGTCCGACCCAGAAATGCAATTAGCTTCCTAACCACTACACCATGATGAGGTACTCACACAGGCCAACTTATGTCCTACATGTTATGACACTGACATAGATCTAAGAAATATAAAACTTAATGAACATTAAGAGGGCTTAGAAAATGTGACACTCACAGAACACATTGCTTGGGGCAGATGAAAGCAGCATATAAGCTTCCTAACTAGCTTGTGTATATAGTTGGCAGAACAAGGATTAGGAGAGAAAGCAAGAAGCCAAACTTGACTATGAGCTACAAAGGAGAGGAAATTGTGGAGAGTCATGATCCCCAACGTCCTCAAGGGACACAGCATACAAGAGAAGAGAGAAATAAAAAAACTGTGAACAGAAAGTGAAGTTTCTTCTTTACATTTTCAGAAGGGTAACTGGGCGTGGGCGACAACGTACTGCGTTACACGGAACTGTCGTTCTGTTCTCGCTACCCGTTATTCGTATCCGCCTCTCACTGCTAATCTCCTTTTCCTCACGAGAAAAGAGTTTAGCCCACGTAGTCGGTAAATCATTTGATGTCAATTTGACGTCATACAATCAACGTGATATCCCACTCTAATACAGCCAACTTATCTTATATCATAAGCTTATATTACAGCTTAACTGCTTCATTGAATATGATACGACCACCCTTTCGTACTCTCAGAAAACTGATACCTGTAATAATTATCTAACGTTCACCGTGTTATGATTTCCATCTCTTACCCCTTTCATATTTACAAACGGTAATAAAAATTAGATAAAATAATTAACAGAAAACATACTTGTGTGGAGTGTCCCTTCAAAAAGTGGGTGTTCAAGACTTCATATTCTTTAAAGTTTTTAATAAGCTTTGGCTTTCCGCCTTCACATCCAGACAATGTTCTGTGTTCCATTGACACACCAGGGTAGGGGTTATTTTTTTCTTTCTTGTTTTCTTTTTTTTTATAGAAAATTCACTCGGTGTGAAAGCTGGGGTTTATGTCATGGTGAAGTAATGGATAGCGGCTCGGATTGAGGAATCAGAAAGCCGAGTTAGAATTTCACGAATCTATTACATTCACTTACGTGCTGTTACCCTTGGGAAAAGTATGAATCTTCTTCTTAAACAGCAATAGGTAAATAGCATGACAGACCGGATTCTATAAACTTTGATGGCAACTGGTGTGGTGTGTCCCTTCAGAAAGTGTGTGTTCCCGACTTCCTATCTTTTAAAGTTCTTAGTAAGCTTTGTCTTTTCGCATTCCTCTCCATCCCATGTTCAGTCTTCCATTGACACACA
Organism: Acanthosepion pharaonis; assembly: GCA_903632075.3. NCBI lineage: Eukaryota > Metazoa > Mollusca > Cephalopoda > Sepiida > Sepiidae > Acanthosepion > Acanthosepion pharaonis. Next base: position 829,259 of record CAHIKZ030005596.1, on the reverse strand, counting down.
AGGTTAGTTTATATATATATATATATATATATATATATTTTTCTATAAAATCCACTATTTTCTATAAAATCCACTATTTTCTATAATATATATATATATATATATATATTTTCTATAAAATCCACTATTTTCTATAAAATCCACTATTTTCTATAATATATATATATATATATATATATATATATATATATATATATATATATATTAAAAAAGAAGGGGGGTGCCGCAAACGTTTTTGGTTGTAATGTGGATTTATTGAGAAAAATATTTATACTTTGTTTTACATAATTTCACGACACGTGTTTCTGGTCTCGCAACCGTCTTCAGGTGAAAGTGGAGATTTCTACATATTATTAAAAATAATTAATTTTTCTTCATGTTCAATGTGGAATAGAAAGAAAATTCGGATTGCCAACACACAAACAGAATGTCTCATATCGAGAATATTCCACATTGAACATGAAGAAAAATTAATTATTTTTAATAATATGTAGAAATCTCCACTTTCACCTGAGGCGAAATTCTGAGAGAATTGGAAATCCTACCGGGATTCAGGAATCGGTTGAGACAATCTTAAAGACATTAGATATGCAGATGACACAGTACTGATAGCAGACACGGAAATGAAATTACAAAATCTCCTACAGAAGGTAGTGACGGAGAGTGAGAAGAAAGGACTAAGCACAAACCCCAAGAAGACAGAATGCATGGTCATCAGTAAAAGGATGAACCCGAAATGCGATTTGAAGGTCAGGAACACTAGGATCAAGCAGACGCTGAAGTTTAAATATCTGGGAAGCGGCTTGAGAGAAGACAGCAAGTGCGACACTGAGATCCGTAGACGTATTGGGATGGCCAAGGACACATTCCAAAAGCTAAGCAGAGTGTTGCGAGACAAGAGAATTTCTTTGGTAACAAAGAAAAGAATATGGAGCTCTTACGTGACATCTGTCCTTCTTTACGACAGCGAATGTTGGACGATTTTCTTCAACGATGAAAAAGCGACAGAAATGTGGTACTACAGAAAGATGCTAAGGATATCATGAACTGAGCGTGTGAACAACGATGAGGATGCAAACAAGGAGGAGGCTTATATTTAACATCAGGAAGAGGCAGCTGAAATTTCTGGCACACGTAATGAGAAACGAGGACCTGGAAAATCTGATACTCACAGGTCGAATAAAGGAAAGAGAGACAAAGGAATGCAATGCATGAAATACCTAGCAAGCTTAAGCAAGTGGATGACAGCCCGTGGTCTGGGGGTGGCAGAGGGACAAAACTTATTCCGAGCTACAAATAATAAGGGAAAGTCGAGAGCCATGATCGCCAACATCCTGAAAATATACGGCACATCCAAGGAAAGGAAGACTTTGCAACTGAACCATTATTATCTCCAAAAGGAAAAATTCTAACAATATAAAAATGTTTTCTGACATTAAATAATCTGCAAAGGGAAAAAGGAATCAATCAATCATTATACGTCCTAGAAATTTCAACTTTTTGTTTCTATTATCATTCAAATTTCCTATTTATTCACGCGTTATTCTCAGCATCCCTCTGTAGAACCAAATTCTTGTGGCCTCAAGTCTCTTCTTCATCTGTGAGGAGATTGTTCAACATTTACTGGCATATAGGAGTACTGACACGCCGTGTTCCTGTCGTACTTGATCGTCATTCTGAATGACAACACTGTTTTATGTCGAACCAAATCTAATATTACGCCCGAAGAATTTATGCGTCTTTTGGGGTGCTAAAATATTTTTAACCCTTCAGTTCCTTTCTCAGGGACGATATATCGGAAGACTATCGCTACGCTATTGCATACGTTCATAGCAGATGTTCAGACGAGTTACACTCCTTACTTTTCACCGCTATGCTACGTACAAAGGGAGGAATCATCTTCATCCTCTTCGTATTCCCTTAGTCAGACGGAAGTTTCATTTAGAGAGTTCTTCCAGGGAACCGCTACTTTTTGGAACAGGATAGTAGTCATTGGGTGAGGCATCAGGGTAATATGGTGGATGTGGCAAAAATCTCGTTTCCCAATTTGGTAAGGTTTTAGTAGCCCTCATTTCAATTTCAAACATTTTCTTGAATTTCATTGGTTGTTAAAAAAAACTATAAATAGAAATAGCAAACGAATTTTCGTCGTATTTGAGACTCACACATGCGAAAGATACACACGGGAATTATGTGTCAAATAGCCGCCAAACAAACAAACTTTCTTTATGGAAGATTAGAAAAATTTACGCAACAAACATTTTTTGACTTAATATCTTTCATAGAAAAATCCAAGTTAAATTCAACCTTTTTAATCAAAGGCAGACAACTTTTTAGACATTGAACATTTCCGAAACAGCAAAGAACTTTTTCTCTAAAATATACTTTTGCTTCTCCAGTACAATCCTGGCAACATGTGGCCGAGCATTTTCATGAAGTAGAATTAGACCTCTTCGATTAACCAGTGTTGGCCGCATTTTGCTTAACTGAATGCGCAATTTATCTTGTTGCTGGCAGTAAACTTCGCCAGTCTGGATAGACTGCAGAAAGCTTTAATACATAATATCAATAGCAGACCCCACCAGGCAGCCACTATAATTTTCTTTTCGTGCATTTTCAGTTTTCGAAAGGGTTTGGGTGCCTCGTCATGTTCATACCATTGAGCCGATCTCTTACGATTATCATAAAGAATCCATTTCTCATCGAAAGTATTAGGTTGGTGCAAAAATAATGACGTAATAATGTCGTTTTTGACGTTAAAAATACGTCAAAAAAAGACATTATTACGTCATTATTTTTGCACCAACCTAATAACTATTCGATCAAGAAATGGTATATTCGAATTTTGCGGATCCTTTATCGGATCTACGTCGAACATGTGGAGCCCATTTATCGTGTTGATTCGCCTTGGAATTTTTTTTATATAGTCCGATATTGTTGAAAGGCTGACGCATTTCACTGACAATTTGACGTGTTTTTTTTTTGTTGTTTTTTTTTTTTGGCGGGGTGGGGGTCGATGTTGATTGTCAGTTGCAGATGAACGTCCTCCACTGATTTGATCTTCAAAACTCTTATCTCTAAGATGGAACTTCAGAAACCAGAGAGGTACTGTCCGATCACATCCTTTATCCCATGCTCTGTTAATGCTGGCAGCAGTTTGAGAAAATGGCCAAGCTTGAACTCAAAAAAAAAGAAAACGTATCTCTTCTTCTTTCCTCTTCAAGATTAGGGGTGTATTATGTTTCATGTTAAATTCTATTAGGTTGGTGCAAAAATGATGATGTAATAATGTCGTTTTTTGACGTTAAAAAATACGTCAAAAAACGACATTATTACGTCATTATTTTTGCACCAACCTAATAAAAAAAGATTGATATAAAATTAATAAATAGACTTAAATCTTTAGAAATGAGTAATATATTAGGTTGGTGCAAAAATAATGACGTAATAATGTCGTTTTTTGACGTTAAAAATACGTTTAAAAACGACATTATTACGTCATTATTTTTGCGCCAACCTAATATTTTTGTCTAACTATTATAATAATATATTGAACCCAGGTAAAATGTTTTTTCTAAAATCAGATATTATTTTCCAAACAAATTAATACATTACCATGACTGCCTATATGTACGCGTGTCAGATGGCGAATTCTCGTGATTTAATCTATTGATTTTTTAAGAACGTCTTATTGTGGTTTTATTGATGCTAGTATCCATTCTGTTAATGTATCGGTATTTTCATCGTCTCTAGATAGGTTGTCAATCAAGAAGCTCCGTGACTTCACGCTTGTGCAACCGCCGTGAGATTCAACTCAGCTTCTCTTATAAGTCTTGGGTCAACCTATAGTGTCCTTTTCAAGCGCTTCCCGACAGTAGTGTCTGTTGAGATTACTGGTCTAAGCTGCTAGTATCAAAAAAAGGTACCCTATTGAACAATAGGCTAGGGTGTGTCAAATCTGGACTAATGAACGAAATGTTATCTTTGTAACCATTCGGCCATTCCCCACGTATTCTAAACACTGAGCCATTCCCCCATATGATATATACATACATATGGAGAATGGAGACGTTGCAAGTATCAACCCTATTTATTTGCATATTGGTAAACGGGAGGGAAAATATGACAGCGTATCTTTATAGTTTTATCGAACAGTTTGAAATCTGAATCCCATCCGCCGCTTTGCCAAAACATTATTAATTATTATCTATTCAACATCTCTTTAATCTTCATCCTGCTTTGCTTAGAAGGCTAATTTTAGCCGACCTTTATCCCCGTTATCTCTCGCCAACCTTCCGCCATTTTCTCCGGACGCAGCCCAATTACTTGTGAACTTTTTCAATCATGCCTATAACGAACTTAGCCATCTTTTCGTCTGCTTTCTTTGGTTTTCCCGGAATTTTCTTTCCTAACTCACCTTCCTTATCTCTTTCCTTCTGTCATAAACTGCTGATACACTCAAGTCTCGTCTAGAATAAAACGTGATTCACGTTTGACTAATAAAAAAGAAATGGAAGTTTATTTTATGCAATTCGTTTTACCGTGTGAAAATCTTTGTATCATGTTAACCTATAACTCACTCAATTTTTTTCAAAGAGAGACATTATAAATATAGCCTTATGTCAAACATAACTGATCATATTTAAATAACTCTACCAAATATTTATGGCTATCAGGAACATCTCAAAGGTTTAATGAAATGTTCTCGGTCCGACCAAGGGATTCCAGAATATATTCTTCTTTGTCACTTGGGAAAATTTTAAGGCGGGTCGTTGTTTTCGCCATTCCTTCAGACAGAAGTAATATGGTAATAGCAATCATTATATCAGGCGTTTCCTTATAAGGAAATATTCGACATTTCTTGACCAATACTACTGGCAGTTTAAATTTATAAAATATTTTATTAAAAAAATTTATCAGGAAAATAGGTTTCTCGAGTCCAGTAGCTGTTAATGCTCTTTCCACTAGTGATAGGGGTTTTCCTTCCTAACCTTTTGTTTGAAATAGTGTGAAATGTCAACATCTTGATTATATCATTATTTTCTCTTCGAGTGCCATGTGCTATCCATTTTAGTTATTGCTGCTGTTGTAAGTCCTCAAGTGATGTGGTTTCTGTTATTTGGTAGAGTTCTTTGTTTGTGATTCTATAACGTTAGTCTTTGAGCTTCGAAGATAGATTTCTGAAAATATTACAATAACAGTGATAAGTATGTATCATTATCAGTCGCTTACCCCGCTTCTTCCGTCCTGGGTATAGATGATAAACTACATCCGCGTCCTGGGTAAGACGATAAACTACGTCTAACAGCAAGGCCTCTAATCAGGAGGTTTTGAGGGTCGTGGAACCACCTCTTAATTGCTAGCGTTCCCAGGTCCACTCTGACACGGGGTGGTAGCACCTGTTGGGGTCCCAGCTATGGGCAAATAGTTGACACCCAAACTTGTGTAAAAATAGGTTTTAATATCAGAAATACTTCGTAATAAAAAAAAATATTACCAGCAATAATTATTGAAGGCAACATAATTATCAGCAATACTTTAATAATAAAAAAAAGTACAAGCAATACAAATTTCTTTGAAAAAAATATGGCCAGCTATAGATTTCTTCCGGAAAAATTATTCCCAGAAATAGCTTGTAGAACGAAAACATATTACCAGAAACGAATTTTTTTTTAGCATTAAATAACCCTTTGATGTTGATATGCCATAAAACAAACCTGACATATTCTACTTCGATTACCAACAGCATACATCCAGGGTATGACGATAAACTACATCCGGCAGCAAGGTCTCTGACTGGGAGGTTTTGAGCAGCTTAGAACAACCTCTTCATTGCTGTTGTTATTCAAGTCCACGCTGACTCGGGGTAGTAGCACCTGTTAGGCTCCCCGCTATGGGCAAATAGTTAACACCTGAACTGAGGTCAAAACACTATATTTTTAGAAAAAAATATTACCAGCAATACATGTGACTCTAAATAAAACTCTCTTTACTAAAATATGTCGATGAAACTTGATCTACAAACAAAGAATAAATATTCTATTCATACAAAGCTATCCTAAAAATATTGTCGGCATTAAATAACCCATTGAGGTTGAAATGCCGTAAAACAAAATAAACCAAACCAAACCTATAGCATGTGTCGAACAATCACGTGGTCAAGATAAACACTCAGTTGTGGAGCAAGCTGAGTGAATACCAATTCAACATTGAGAAAGAGTTATTTATGGTGCAATGGAGCATCTCATTATGCTAAAGTGGGATAGTCCATTGCTTGGGCTGTGATTGGCTGCTGGTACCTGAGTGGACGTATTTCTATATAAATACCAGCTTGATTTCTCAGTTAGTTTGCAGGGTTTGTATTAAGTTACAACCTGCTTTATTTTTGTCTGCCAGCTGGACGCTAGCTGGGACTCTTACGCCGGTAAGTGTTGTTTATTGTATTGTTATTCTACAGAATGGACTTTATCAAGTTAGCGTTTTGGCTGTCGACCTTTGCTTCTCTTAGCGGCTAACTTTCGTTCTCGGCATAGCTTACTAACACCATGAGTTGGTCTTTTGATATAGCCATGGTGTTTAAGTACTCTAGATTTCATAATTGATGTGATTGGCTAATTAGCAAAACTTTTATCATTAAACAATTATTATCTTCAAAAGAAAATTTCTTACAATCTGAATATATTTTCTGGCTTTAAATAACCTCCAAGAGGTTGATAAGCCGTAAAAAAATGAATACATTAATGAAAATCAGTATCCTGAATAAGACATCTACGCATAATACTGTGCCAATGAACTAATCCTGAAGTTCAGGATAACATACAAATTTTACTGATCTTGTTTATTGATGAATGTACTCACCGGATTTATTAACCTCGACAGCGAGGGAATTCTAGAAATCCAACAAGGACTTAATATTGGCGGACTTGATAACAGGCATAGCAGGAAAACTATAGGAACTTCTAGATAATGTAGTAAAGGAAAGCGAGAATAAGGGACTATCTATCGATGGTAAGAAGAAAGAAATTCTGATTCTCAGCAAGAAGAATATGCCCAAGATGTGCACTACGATTTCGAGATGCCAAAATTAAACAAGTACAGATGTTTAGATATCTGGGAAGTATTTTAACACGGGACAGGTAATATAACAGAAAAATCCGTAGGAGTTATTGAACAGCAATAGATGCCTTCCAGAAACAAAGCAAAGTAATAAGAAGTAAGAAAAATTTCGTTAGAAATAAAAGAAAAGTGATATGCCTATATGCAATATCAGTCCTCCTCTATGGTAGCCAATGTTGGACAATGTTCTTACGGATGAAGAGAAGACTAGAGGTAAATGTACTTCTACAGAAGGTTGGTGAAAACATCATTAACAAAGTACATAACCCACGAAGAAGTCTTAACACTTTCCTTTGACAGAATCGCCCTTGAGTTGGCTCTGCCCAAAGAGTGAAACGAATAGAAACATGAAAGACATATACCCAAAATCAAAAAATAGGCGGCTGAAATTTCTTAGACACAATGCGGTGTTGAAAATTTGACATTCAGAAAACAGCGCTCGGACTGAGGAATCGGAGAGCCAAGTTCGAATTCCAGTCGAATCCATTACATTCACTTACGTGCTAATACCCTTGGGGGAAAGGTATGAATCCTCTTCTTCTCCCGCCTCCAATGAGTTACATAGCAGGACAGACCGTGAATGGCAACTGGTCTACCTCAGAAAGATATGGCAACCTACAGCGGGAAAAATCTGCCTCGTCAGTCATGTAGCGAAAGATACATGATCGTCTAAGCGTGTATCATGCATGGCACAAAACTGACTGCTGGAAAGTAAAAGAAACAGTGGTTGTTGGCAGATGGACACCTACCTTTTTTTAATCATTTCACCCCAAGAAAGACAATAAAATAGTCATTTTATTGTCTTTCTTGGGGTGAAATGAATACATTACCATGACTGCCTATATGTACGCGTGTCAGATGGCGAATTCTCGTGATTTAATCTATTGATTTTTTAAGAATGTCTTATTGTGGGTTTATTGATGCTAGTATCCATTCTGTTAATGTATCGGTATTTCCATCGTCTCTAGAAAGGTTGTCAATCAAGAAGATCCGTGACTTCACGCTTCTGCGACCGCCGTGAGATTCAACTCAGCTTCTCTTATAAGTCTTGGGTCAACCTATAGTGTCCTTTTCAAACGCTTCCCAACAGTAGTGTATGTTGAGATTACTTGTCTAAGCTGCTAGTATCAAAAAAAGTACCCTATTGAACAATAGGCTAGGGTGTGTCAAATCTGGACTAATGGACAAAATGATATCTTTGTAACCATTCGGCCATTCCCCACGTATTCTAACTACTCAGCCATTTCCCCATATGATATATACATACATATGGAGAATGGAGATGTTGCAAGTATCAACCCTATTTATTTGCATATTGGTAAACGGGAGGAAAAATATGACAGCGTATCTTTATAGTTTTATCGAACAGTTTGAAATCTGAATCCCATCCGCCACGTTGCCAAAACATTATTAATTATTACGAAGTGTTAGAGAATATGAAAAAAAACTATTGTTAAGGAGAGAAATAAAAGAATAAGAAGATAACGATTGGCATTGCATTTAGATTTTTGAAGATCAAAGTTGACAGAAAAGCTAGAAGCTGAAAAAGAATTCCACAAGCAAACGTGTGATAGAAGAAATTGTTAGGTTAGAACTTACGGTTATATTTCAATTGTAAATTGATGATACCTTCCCGCCAATCTAGTACTGCGTTTAAACTTATAAAATCTAGTTATCATGGAGGAAAGACCATCAGAACAATTACCATGAAATTATATATAGAAAAGGCAAAGGGCAGCTATATTACATATTTATATTTGGCACTAGCAGCATGGCCCGGCTTTGCCCGTGCTTGATTCAAAAATCGTACGACTCATACAACAATCGCTATCACTTGACTTAAAATATTTCTGCCCTTCCTTGCCTTTAAAGGAGTGCCCTTTGACGTGTTGATGTTGCTACATGCCTTACTTCTTGCCTATCTCACACTGAGAATTTTTTTCTAAGCCCTATACTAAACATTAAATCTGTTACGAAAAAAGAACTAAACAAAATGAACACAAAACGATCAGCTTTAACAAAGCACTCGTAACTGGAAAAACCGAATGAAAAAAGAATGTTAACAACAAATACATTTTCACACCCAATCCAGTTCTGCGGAATCAGAATCAACGTTGAGTTTAAGCAAGCAAATGAACCAATTAGAGTAAAGTGCCATGCAGATTTAATTTTTTTCCACTTGTGACGAATGCAGCTATCGATTTTTTTTGCATGCTAGCATGCTAGTTAACATTCGTGTCAGTCAGCTGTTGGCTCTCACGCTGGCCAATATAATGTTCCTGCCTATTCGTGGCAGCTATAGGGTCTCACTCTGGCCAGTAGAAAATGGCCGCAAACTACATGAAAACTGCCGTAGAAGCATGAAAAAATCGATTATTTCCACTATCGATGGGAGTTGGGAAATGCAAAGTCAGTCTTGGCTACCCGCTAAGTTGGAGCATGTGCATGTAAATTTTGGTGCAAATCCGTCGAAAATTGCGGCCGTGCATTCGTTACACACACACACACACACACACACATCCTGCCCTTTATAGACAGAGATATACGTGACGAGCTTTTATGAATGGAGATTTTAAAAGCGTAGCGTATATGTAGCACAAATCGAAATCATAGAGCACCCAGTGAGGATCAATCTCACTAGTCAATCGTAATAGATCTATCGAGACAAGTTCACTAACCATTACACCACGTCGAAGTACCCAGAGCTTTTATGAATGGATAGCGGAACGGGGTTGAAATGATAATTAAAACATTATACATTACTAAGAATTACGAAGAATAGGAAGTTGTAGAGAGCCTTGACACGGTACATATACGAGACAGAAGATGGTCTCTCTACAACAAGGGTGCAATATATTCTTTCTACCATTCATTTTCGTCCTGTCACAATGAATTTTTTAACGAGATGTGAAAAGTTAACGTGGAATAATTAATATGTTTAGCATAATCTGATATAAATCTACAATAATATATATTAACATTTAGTATCAAACTGCTATCCGTAAGTTATCCGCAAGACAAGCTTTCTCATTTCCACGCCATCTTAGACGCCTACACCTTATACATATAAATGAATATACCTTGAATGCTCCTCCCTCTCCACCGATTTCCCCCCCTCTCTCTCTCTCTCTCTCTCTATATATATATATATATATATATATATATATATATATATATATACTCTTTATATATCCACCGTTACGTCCACATATCTGTCACGTGATCACAAAGGAACATCCTCGCACAAGAAGAAAGGTAACGTCAGGACAGAAATCGAAGTAGGCAGACACATACCTCCAAGTACATCTTTTTAACCTAAGCCCAACGTCACATAACACTCCGCATTCTGTCCAGCGACCCCAAGGTATGCAACCTCCCACCTCCATTTTCTATTGAAAAATCTCTCTGATTTTTCGGTTCTGCTCCCAGCGAGCACGAGTTTAATAGCAACGGCTCGAAAAGAAGAGACGAACGACCAAGATGGCGGCCAATGCTGGGCTGACAATCAAAGGAATCCGGGGATGCGCGCGCATAATTGTGATCGCATCACCCGCTAGTATCCTTCCGCGACAGGACATCACATTTTTTTGATCTAGTCCACCTTTGCTTCCTTGTAGGCCCGAATTTTCTTTATCTGAAATTCTTCTTTCTTTTAATTCTTTGCTGTCTTTTTTCTCTTTTACCTTTCTGTTTCTTCCTATCTCTCGTGTGTTTTCCTCATCATCGCCATAATCATCATCATCATGAGCATTCTTCTTAATAGCACTGTTACTGCTGGAAAGATTTAATTTCTGTTATAATGAAGATAGAACTTTCGTCAGAAAACAGTAATCACAGTCGTTGATAATGATCGATTCATTGTTAGTTTTACTATTTTCAGAGCTTCCTAAATAACAGTAATTATCATGGTTCTGTTTTTATTATTTCTGTGCTTTTTTATCTTCCAATTATGGTATGTAAATTTGGAAAAATAACTGGTATGCTTCGCCAATCAAACATCGTCATCAGATAATCGGATTTTATTTCAACCTAATGCATCTTAACTGTATCTTTCTTAAAATAGATTTTACAAATTTCAACTCAGTTTTTATATCTTTTTGTTTCATTTCTTTTATTAGAAACGACTGCAATTTCGATGAATATCTTATGGTGCTCATTCTGAAAAAGAAATATCCAGAATCCACCGACCTTACGGTACTTAAAACGCATGAGGCAAACTACTAAAGCCCCGGTATGAACATAATGACCAGAGTGTTTCATAATATTTCTATTAAACTGTTTGTTTAATTGATCTTAGTAACTAATTATTTAACAGAAAAATTCAAGATGAGCATGGTCCCTATCATGTACTCATGTTTAAGTTGCATTCCACTGACACGGGCTGCGTTTTATTCGTTTTGACGAGTTTATTACCAGGATAACCTTTTTTCTCAAAAGAAGCGATATTTTTACCATGATTTATCATTTTTTTTTTTATATTTCTGTACTTGTATGCAATTTTTAAGCATAACTTTAACAAAAAGGACACACTTTCGAAATATTGTTGAGCAATGTCAAACGCTGTCTTTTCTTTTCTTAAATCGCGCTCTTCTCTAGGTGTGGAAAAATATTGGAAGAGTTATATCGATATTTTTTTCTATTATTATTATTATTATTATTATTATTATTATTATTATTATTATTATTATTTCTATGTTTATTCTTAGTTAAAATTGTTTCTGGGGGCGATTTTTGAAATTGGGAATTATGGGAATCCATACCCAAAAACTCTTAACAGATATTTACCAAGCTTATTCTGGAATAGAATCACTGTGATGTAGTGGCTCAGATTGAGGAATCGGAGTGCCAAGTTCGAATTCTAGTTCATCACATTACATTCCCTTACGAGCTAATACAGGTATGTAAGGCCTCTGACCATGCATCTCTTCTCACCCAGCTATGGGTAAATAGCAGGTGAGACAAGGTTCTATACTTCTAGGTGGCAACCAGTTCAGGAAAAGGAAAAACTTTGAATTCAAACCAGCTTGGAGAGAGGTGGGCTCCCACTGACTATATTTCCGAAGACTCACCACGTCTTCTGCAGCTGCATTGCTGCCTCTATGACTCTAATGGGTTACAGGACTCGTGATCGTCAGTCTGGCACTAAGTCAAAATTAAGGGACATTTAGCAACGATCAAATTCACTTCTGTAATAATGATCTGGGAGATTAGCTTTCTAACCATTAATCCAAGAAATGCCTTATAAAGTCTGTGTAGGAAGATCGTATTGTGCCAGAAGTTGGAAGAGTCAGCCTAGCTTGCCAATCAACGTCCTGTCACTGGATCTAACTAACGCCTTTATCCACTGTGTCACGTTACCCTAAGGAACTCACACTCTTTGGGTCCTGTCACTGAATCTAACTAACGCCTTTATCCACTGTGCCATGTGTCCCTGAGGAACTCACACTCTTTGGGTCCTGTCACTGGATCTAACTAAAGCCTTTATCCACTGTGCCATGTGTCCCTGAGGAACTCACACTCTTTGGGTCCTGTCACTGAATCTAACTAACGCCTTTATCCACTGTGCCATGTGTCCCTGAGGAACTCACACTCTTTGGGTCCTGTCACTGAATCTAACTAACGCCTTTATCCACTGTGCCATATGTCTCTGAGGAACTCACACTCTTTGGGTCCTGTCACTGGATCTAACTAACGCCTTTATCCACTGTGCCATGTGTCTTGAAGACATTTATTCATTACTCGTAATAATTTTTCATTCCTGGTATTAAAACCTATTTTTACACTTTCATAATGTTTTGACCCCAGTTTGGTGATTAACAATTTGCCCATGGATGGGACACTAACAGGTGCTACCACCCCGGGGCAGGGTGGACGTAGGAACACCAGCAATTTAGGTGGTTCCACGCTCCTTAAAACCTCCTGGTCAGAGGCCTTGCTGCTGGATGGTAGTTTATCGTCTTACCCAGGACGCCTCATTTGGTGGGGGGGTGTTACCCCTCTATAGAGGTGCAGTCGGCGTATTCTGTAGCCCTAGCCAACAGTGCGGATGAGCACCAGAGTTAGTCTAAATCCCAAAACTCTGAAGTTGTAATTCAATAAAGAATATTATAGCACTGATAGTTTTGATGTTGTAGAATAAATGGCCACGAAAAAGTCATATTTTGTATTTAATTTACCTTATATTATATAAATTACCTACCAAAATGTGAAAACGAGAGATGTCAGTAACATAAAAATGTGATTTGACAGAGAAGTAACCGACTTCAGATTCGTAATCAGCATAAAAAATGACTAAAAATGTAATCTTCCAACTCGGATGATTCAAAACAGTTTCATTTTGTTGACCAGTAAATTTATCATTTGATTATTTATAAAGAATTTATTTTCTTTTTTTATTGTGATTTTAACTTATATCTTTCTGATATCAGTTTAATCTGGCACTTTCTTTTTCTATAAATTGTGACGATTTTACTTAAAGTTCGTATCTTCTGGTTTCAAATGAAACTTTAAAGAATTTTCTTATATTTTTCTGTGGAATTTTCACTCATAAAAATTATATCTTATAATTATAGATTAAATATAAGTAAAAAAAAAAAGAAAAAGAGAAGCAGTCAGTTTAAAATAACGGAACAAGGATCTGGATTTATAACAAAACATTTATCTTGATACAAAGGGAAAGAAATTTATAAAAAATATATGTAAAAAAATTACAAAAATTGAAATATGTATATAAAGAGAAGCCGTCGGTTTAAAATGATCAAGGACAGTTTAAAATGAAGAAGGTTATGGATTTATAACAAAACCTTTGTCTTGATAACAAAAAAGAAAGAAAAATATGATGCAAATTATTTAACAATTTTAAAAAATGTTTTGTTTTTTTTTAATTTTTTTGTTTTGTTCGTAATCATTTTAACCCAAGCAAGAAGATAATGTCACTAAGACATGTGGCTACTGAGAATGAAAAACAAGACTTTAGAAGGAACCGGAAACCCATTTCTAAACAGGAAACAAGGGACAAACCTCAACTCTTGTTCAAAATAACAGGGAGGAGTGTTTATAGACTTTTATACTTTGACATTTGGTTGTTCTACTGTTTTTATTTGATGAATCTTCATGCTGTTTGTATTTATATCGATATTAACGGGTTTATATGCGCATATATGGTTTAGATAGTAAGCTCGCTACCATTTGTATCGTCGACCCTAGAGTAGCAACGCCTCTAACTACAGAAACATGAATAAACACAACAAACAAAAACAACTATCCATTAGGGGGTCATTTTGGTAAAGAAAACAGATGACTCCCTTTCAGAGCAATTTTCAATATGGAAGCGACAAACACCGGTCATACTTTACACGTATAATCTTTTTAAGCCGTATTTGGTTTTCATATGCGAAGGTCGTATTTACAAATGAATCCAATTATCAGTCGGTGGGGCGTTAGTTCTCGTGTAAAGTCCCTTGATTTGGGATGAGTCGGAGATTTTTCCTCGAAGCTATCTACTCCCGGCAGGGAGGAAGTTGTATTTTTACGTATTTATTTTTGAATAAACCCACCAGTGACTCAGAGCGCTCGATTCAAAGAAGAGCTTTGCATTATCAGCAGTAGCAGTCACTGTTTACAAATTCGCGTATACCCTCTAAAGTGCTCAACCGAATTTTATTTTTTCGGGCGAGTATATATATATATATATATATATATATATATATATATATATATCCTGGACTTGCCCATCGCTTTTGAATTATAAGTGTTTCGCAAATCATTTCTTAGAATCGAAAAGCCTGATTAATCGATCGGACATATGATTTAATTATAGTGGTGAAGGCTTGTGCAGAACCAAACACAGTTTTTGAAAGGCCCGAATACAGAGAATCGGTGCATAAGTTCTTCAAATGAATCTCCATAGATTTTGAATTTAATGTCCTCCTTCTCCTAGACCGGTTACTACCCAAGGCTCCTATTTACCCAAAGCTGGCAAGGAGAAGATATGGATTCATACCTTTTCTAAGGGTATTATCGCGTAAATGAATGTAATGAACTCGACTGGAATTCAAACACGGCTCTCTGATTCCTAAACCCCAACCGCTATCCATTACATCACTGGGCATCCGGTTTTTCCTGCTATTTAACCATAGCTTAGGGGGCGAAGAGATCAATTCTTATCCTTTCAAAGCGTATTTGCATATAAATGAATGAAACAAAATCGACTGGAATTCGACATCAGTTTTCCGATTCCTCAATCCAAGGCACTATCCATCCTGCTTACACACACACACACACACACACACACACACACACACACACATATATATATATATATATATATATATATATTTTGTGTGTATTTAGGCATATATTTTATGTAAATTTTTTTCGTAACGTCTGAATTTGAATGAAAACTCTAACATTTTTAGGCATTTAAAACAACATGCCTGCCCGCACACACAATTCCGTAAAATACTTGTCGAAAACACAATTATACTTCGACATGAAAACAATAGACAAAAACTAAAAATACATGAAGCATTATACATCAAACAGTTGAAACCCAACCTAAACAAAATCAATTATGGCATCTCTACAAATATTCTTAAATGTCTATAATTGGTAACAGAAGCCATTGGTTTATACCAACAGATTTCCATACTTCATACTTCTCCAATTCACACTCGTGTGGTCATGTGTGACGTCATGATATGCGGTGCGATTTTCGCTTCTAGCGTCTTATATGCACGTGTTTATCGTTGTTTAGAGATCATCTATGTAAACATTCACAGATTATCATCACTGTCTTGTCCGTATATTGTTTAATATGTTGTAATTGACACCTTTGATAATGGCTTATATAAGCCGAAAGCTAAGATTGTATTAAATAAAAAAATATGGATGAATATTGTGAATTTCTTTCTTCGTTCAACGATAATGTTATTAAACTTATCAGACGTTACGAAAAGAATTTACATAAAATAAATAGACAACACTTGTCTGTATTATTTAATGAAACGTGTATGAATATATATATATATATATATATATATATATTCATTTCCAGCAAAGCATCCATAATTTTGATGAACATCACGAAAAGTATGTCGTTCAAAAGCTATCCGAATTGACTCATACATATAAACAAAACCCAAGCAGAAATTATCTTCACACATCAATTTTACAGCAATAGCGGCAAGTGTTGCATTGAATCAACATTCGATTTCTATGTACTTCTCTTTTCGTTATCCATTTATCAACACAGTGGCGCCATTTGCAGAAAAAGAAATGCACGCACACACCACAATTCCCTCTGCTTATATGTACGTACAGTCACGCACAAGCTCAAAAAGACTTCTCTATTTATGAATTTCAAGATAAATACCATTATTACGATCAAATTTTTCCTTCCTTTTCCCTATATATATATATATATATATATATATATATATATATATATATATATATATATATATATTTATGTATATCATAAAATATAGTTTTAAGTTATGCAGTATTTATGGGTACAAAATGTTCAATATCATGGACAGTGTGCATGTGCTTATAAAGGTGAACACTCAGGTCAACACTGAGCGGCGATTTGTCACCTGAAGGTTGCGTTCTAGCACCAGACAGAGCATAGCTACTCGGTTTTGACCTCAGTGTACAATTCTCTGATGAATAGCGATAAAAGCAAAACGTTACATCTATAAACTATTCCTCTTTGTTCGTTATCTTTTCATATATATATATATATATATATATATATATATATATATATATATATTATTTATTTAAAAATTGATTACAGCACGCTACATAAGAGTTCTCATGTTTCAAAACAAGAGCCGAAAAACTTCAATATAATTATTTGAATTAAATTGAACTAAGCTCTGTTCCATCTTCAAGCGAAATTTTTTGGGGAATTTCTAAAATTTATGCTTATAAAACACGTAAATTTCAGAAATAAGTTATTCCAAAAAAAATTTCGCTTGAAGATGGAACAGATCTTAGTACTTTAATTCAATTTAATTCAAATAATTAAATTGATGTTTCCGGCTCTTGTTTTGAAACGTGAGAACTCTTATGTAGCGTGTTGGAATCACATTTTTAAATAAATAATTATATTTATGCTCTACTTTTGTATCGAGCACTATTTTTTTAATAATAACAAAAATACTAAAGATCTTTGGATTATTTACCTAACGAATTCTTTCCTATTTTCTATATATTTTTCACACGCGCACGCACACACACACACACACATATATATATATATATATATATATATATATATATATATATATATGGCGGACTCTTCCGTTTGTTTTTAGCATGTGAGACTCCAGCATCTCAGTCCATAGAACCCAAAAAAAAACAGTTAAGGCTTTTACAAAACCAAGCAGACATTTTGGGCCGAACTAAATACAGAGAACTGGTACAAACGACTCTCTCAGGTTTTGAATTCAGAGTAATCCTTCTCTTAGACCGTTTGCCACCCAAGGCTATAGGTTCCAGTCTGCCCTCTTATTTACATATAGCTAGGACGAGAAGTTATGGATTCATACCTTTGCCACTTATATTATCTCTTGAGTCAAATGAAGTCGACTTGCATTCAAACTCGGCTCACTGATTTCTCTTTCGCCGCCGCTGACTACTACACCACCGGGCCTCCATACATATAAAGCGTTTCGTCCTTTAGGACTCCATCGAACTAAATGTTTTTATATTGGTGCCACTACACATGCGCACGGACGAAGGGTGCTGTGAATTTTACATTATTTTTCATTTTTAATGTTGTCTTGGGTATATAATGTAACCAATTTTCGGTAATTTTTCATTTATTTTCCAAATTACTGCGGATGATCGAGCGATCAAGGCACTCTCTAAACATTTACGTCTTAGTGAATTTTTTTCTCCCTTGATCAAAATAGTCTGATAAAAAAAAAGTGTTATATAAGAATAAAATGTCGCTGTCAACACTGGAGTTTGAACACGGATAGCCAGAGATCAATCACAGGCGATCCCATTTTGAATAAGTAGATCACACGATGGCAAAGGAAATGTATATATGGGAATTGGCGTGGCGTCTAATTGATACTGTTTGTATTCTATCCTCTATTACTATACGGATCGCTATTATCTACTCTATCCACTATTCTCTATACTGATTAATTTAAGTCTAGGCCGGTTGATATTTATATCAGGGTTAGCAAGCCAAATACGTGTACCTACTACAAATATCGCTTATACTAACAAGATATATATGTATATGTGTATTTGGGGTAGCAAGAATTAACCCAGAAATATATTCATGAAAAGATTGTCCAAAGTTCATGTTTTTCCCCTTATTGTATTCAATTACTTTCGGATACCACAGTCATTGTAAAGAACAGGTTTTATCAGTATGGGAAACAAGATTCATTTAGATTCGTGGAATTACAATTAGAGTAATATATGTATGTATGAGTGTATGTGTTGTAGCATACCTACGGACGACAATGTGTATGTCTCCATTCAATAAATACAGTAGTAAATACTGTATGTTGGTCTGCAGTCGGAGATTCGTCTCCAGCTGTGCTGGTCAAACTCTCAGCCTGGAGGCGGAGAGGATCCTCAGACGAGGCTATGTCGAAGGGCAGAGCATAGATTCGGCAAATAGCTACACGACCCCGTTTTATACCGGTCTACGGGGAATTTTTCGCCATGACTACGGGCTGGGATACACTATATTAAATTCGGCTTTGTGCCACTTCTAGCCGCGTGGGGCGGTTGGTAGATATCCTACCGTTGGAGATTCGTCTTCAGCTGTGCTTGTCAAACTCTCTGCCCGTAGGCAGAGAGGATCTCCAGACGGGGCTATATCGAAGGGCAGAGTCTCGTTTCGGCAAGCAGCTACCCCGTTTTATACGGCTCGGATACCCTATATTAAATTTGGCCTTTTGACACATCTGACAGCATAGAGCGGTTGATAGATATCCTGCAGTTGGAGATTCATTGTGAAATTCACTTGACTCACTTCTAGTACTTGACTACTTCTATGCGTCGCTGGCGAATCCTTTATGTGTT
Source organism: Acanthosepion pharaonis (assembly GCA_903632075.3). NCBI lineage: Eukaryota > Metazoa > Mollusca > Cephalopoda > Sepiida > Sepiidae > Acanthosepion > Acanthosepion pharaonis. The sequence continues at coordinate 810,086 of CAHIKZ030005596.1, read as the reverse complement.
GTTCTTGTCCTAAGTATTATCGTCCATTACCAACGTTCGTGTGATTATTCTAATCAGTAACCTTCCTTAGATCGCAACTATATATATATATATATATATATATATTGCTGGTTAGTTTTTCGACTTATCGTCTTTTATATTGCATAGTGATACCATCTTTTGACAAGCCGCGTTGGGTTTTGAAACAGCCAGTCGCCAGTAATACATCTCGAGTCATCAGTAATGGCTGGCTATCAATAATCTGTTTGCGGCAGTTTTCTTGCACACCGGTCCTTCCGTCCGCTATTCTATCGCTTTCTTCGGCCTGGCATTTTTATACGAAACGATGCGATTTATGGCACATAACAAAACACACGGATGAATACACATTAAATGCATAAGATTGGCGTAGCTGAAAAAAATTAGTTGCAATGTCACAAGATGTTGGTATTTAATTCCCGGTGATTTACCGAAATATTTCCCTCAATCTCAGTTTGGGTATTGCTATCGATCGACACCAGGCTTAGTAACTATCTATTGAGAACAGTGGCTCGGTTTATTCATATTATCTATTTATCTATCTATCTAGCTAGCTAGCTAGCTAGCTATCTCTTCAGTCCTGTTCATCACGATCTTTCTATCTATCTATGTCATGTTCATATCTATTTATCTATCTATCTATCTATTTATCCATCTCAGTCTTTTCATATCTATTTATCTATCTCAGTGTATTTCTTTGTATCTATCTATCTCTGCCTATTCTTATCTATCTATTTATCTATCCATCTATCTCAGTGTATTTCTTTCTATCTCAGTCTGTTCCTATCTATCTATCTACCTATCTATCTATCTCAGTGTATTCCTGTCTATCTCAGTGTATTCCTATCCATCTATCTATCTATCTATCTATCTCTTCAATCCTGTTCATACGATCTATCTATCTATCTATCTATCTATCTGTCTGTCTATCTCTCTCATGTTCATTTCTATCTATCTATGTATGTGTCTATCTCAGTATTCCTATGTCACTCTTTTCATATCTATCTATCTATTTATCTATCTATCTATCTCTACCTATTCTTATCTATCCATCTATCTATCTCAGTGTATTTCTTTCTTTCTATCAATCTATGTTTATTCCTATCTATCTATCTATCTATCTATCTATCTATCTATCTATCGCAGTCTTTTCATATGTATCTATTTATCTATCTTAGTTTATTTCCAACTTTCTATCTCAGCGTATTTCTACCTATCTATCTATCTATCTATCTATCTCAGCGTAGTCCTTACTATCTATCTTTATGTATCTCATCGATCTCTCTATCGCTTTCACTTTGTCAATACTTCTCTCAAAATGCCCCATTATCTTTATTTTTTGTCTATATCTTCATGTCTGTCAATCTATCTACATTGGATGCCCCCCCCCTGGAACATTGATTATCTTGTTGCACACAGGGATCCTTATAGCTATGTTGTGAGTTCAGTTCTCACTGACTACTTTCTGCCATACGAATCTAAATATTAAATAACCATTTAAATAAGGAAACTATTCAATAATTAACTCCTTATATTTGCTAAGCTTAGCTTGTGAAGCATAAAGCAATGAAACTGAAGAAGCACGTCGACTCCAGAGTTTCGTAGAGTTTCGTATAGCATATCTTAAAACTATGTTCTTATCATATGTGTGTGTGCGCGCGCGCCTGTGTGTGTGTGTGTGTGTGTGTGTGTGTGTGTGTGTGTGTGTGTGTGTGTGTGTGTGTGTGTGTGTGTGTGTGTTTTGCCCTATAAATATATTGTCTGAAACGTGATATATTTATGTGGGAAAGTGCTAAATACCAGTGTGGACAAATGTAGACACGAAAACAAATTATTACAGTACATATGACAACATCATGACAAAAAAACAACGTGTAATTTAATAAAATCCCTCAACATAAAGCTAACAAAAATTTATTCCAAATACCAAAAGCTTAGAACCAACTAAAAATATGTTAAAAATATACAAAAAAAAGTTGTCCATAATAACCTACGAAAATATTGGCCAACATTGGGTCCAAAGAACTACCCATTGCAACACCATCCACCTGGGCATACATAAATCATGGAAACTGAATTCCACATCTTCAGTCGCCAGACGCATGCATTCTAAAAACACTTTTTTCTATTTTATACTCTACTGGAACTTCCCATTATATTTTTTATTCGTGAATTTATTTACAATTAAAATTTATTTTTATTGCTAGCAATATTTTATTTATTTTATTTATTTTAATCACGTTCCAACTTTTGCTCCTCACTCGGTATTATTATTGATGTGTCTTGATTGTGCCTGTAGATCGTCAACGAATATATATATATATATATAAGCTATCGCTTAATATAAGCTAAAATCTTAAAATAAAAATTAAACTGAGAGCTCAGTGCTTAAATGTTATCCGGTGTATATAAATATTTAGAAATATTTAGATAGCAGCAAACCATACATAATAAGTATTCTCAAATTGTTTTATGATACACAGAAAGCACATTTCTTAATCAGAAATGCAACTCACACAATTTAAGCAATAGATCTGACTGGCGCGTTAGACCAGCAGTAAAATTGAAATGAATTAGACAAAAAGATTCCAGTCAATGAACGAAACTATTTTTAATTTGAATTCATCCCCCAAAGGATTTAATGTTTCCGAGTTCGATGACATTGTGGACATTTAATTCGATTATTTTTATTTTATATTTAAATTCGTATTTTTATTAATCTTACGTTTTACTTTTTTTTTCATATTTCATTTTTTTAAAGATATTTTCCACAGTTATTTACATTTAATAAAAGTTTTCAACACGAAAATTTCGATTATTTATTCCACGAACAGCCTATGTTGAGAACCCTCTCTCTCTCTCTCTCTCTCTTTCTCTCTATCTATCTATCTATCTATCTATCTATCTATTTAACTATATATATATATATATATATATATATATATATATATATATATATATATATATATTTGTGCACATGTGTTTGTGTGTGAGAGAAAAACGATATATATTTTATATATCAAGTACAATATTGTGGAAATTGTATGACAAAGTGGGAAAAGTGTATTTGCGACGCGTTTCGTCCTTCAGGACTTCCTCAGATTCAATTTGTTTTATTGGCGCGACTGCACATGCGCACGAAGACGGGGTGCTGGAGATTTTAGATTTTTTTTTTATATATAACGGAATTCATTTAGAGTTTTTTTCTTTTTCTTTCCATCACTTTCGTTAGTAGGTATCGCCCACTGTGATAATAGAAGATCTCCCAGGAATAGTGAAATAGTGAGCCAGGGCGCAAATTTAGTGTAAAAAAACCTTGCGATCAAGGCACTGTCTATACATTTACGTCGTAGTGAATTGTTTTCTCCTTTGATTAGAGTTGCATTTTTATGTCAAAATTGTGGTCAGTCTCGTTACGGTATGCAACCAACGCATTTTACGTATTGTTTTGTAAAATGTTCCTTTTGTGTTCATATAATCTTTTATTTAGATTACTTGAGGCTTCTCCTGTGTATTTTGATAAGTATTATATATATATATATATATATATATATATATATATATATTGCAACGATTTTTTCTCCTGTTATAATTACTGTTAATTATATTAAAGTTTAGATTGCTTCATTCTCCAGTCTTCTTAATGTATACAATCCTTAAGGAAAAGGGAGGGACTGTGTACTGAAATAAATAGTAGAAAACATTGACTTATATACCGACCGGCTTAGTCCATTTCAAGCAACAGGAGTCACCCATACTCTATTATTCACTGAAAATATCGGCTGAAATAATGTAGTAACAAAATGGACACCATAAAAATTAACTCACTCTTCCAAAGCCCTCTTGCAATCGTACTGTCTCTTCCGACCATTATAAACGATTATATATATATATATATATATATATATATATATATATATATATATATATATATATATAAGCTCACATAAAAAAAAATTCAAAAACAGAAAATATGCTAAGAATACTACTCTATCAAAACATATATGAGGAATCAAAAGCACAATTGAAACAGACTAAAATAAGAATAGAAAACGCAACCAGATCACAATACCTGTAAACGATTTAAGCTTTACCTAAAGAAGAAACATCGATGATTCCTTTTACAGAGAAGGATATACACCGAAATAACATAACAAACTCATTTCCAAATGCAAGCTTGAAAAAAATTCCTCCTGCGATACCTAAAACCACATCATATCTCATAAAACTAAATTAAAAAACATAATTCCAATAAACTGTATTCCTAAAATCACATCATAGACCCAACAGATTACATAATAGGAAAATACACAAAGTTAATAAATAAATAATTTAAATTAATAATATAACACACATGCGTATATATATATATATTACGTTAGAGTAGTGGAATAATGCGATGAATTCGTCAAATCGTGCTTCTGACAACTGACACATTTCCAAAGATCATAACACTTATATTATGGCATCAATAATGTTTCTATTTTCCCATTTTCTGTTTCTCTAGAAAGGTTATAACATCAAAAACTAAAATAGTGGGACTATTGGTTTATTGGATATGGTAGGATCGATTCATAAATAGATTTATTGATTTCAAGGCTATTTAAAGTCGAAATATATTCTATATGGTGAGAATAAATCTTTATTTTGTTCGAATTTATTCGAGATTAACATAGATCGTCCCAGATACAAGTCAAACTCTTTAATCTCTAACATATATATATATATATATATATATATATATATATATATATATATATATATATATTATATATTGCCAATAACGCAGAACAAGACAGCTTAAAACTTTCCAAAAATAATTGGTGACTATAAACCAGAAAACACGTATAGAACTATAAAAAATACATTAGCACATATACATGAATACTATAAAAATACATAAGCACATATACATAAATACTTTAAGAATGCATAAACACTTATACATAAATACTATAAAATACATAAACACATATACATAAATACTATTAAAATACATAAACACATATACATAAATACTATAAAAATACATAAACACATATACATAAATACTTTAAGAATGCATAAACACAGATACATAGATACTATGAAAATGCATAAACACATATACATAAATACTATAAAAATGCATAAACACATGTACATAAATACTATAAATATACATAAACACTTATACGTAAATACTATAAAAATACATAAACACTTATACATAAATACTATAAAATACATAAACGCTTATACGTAAATACTATAAAAATACATAAACACATACATAAATACTATAAAATGCATAAACACTTATACGTAAATACTATAAAAATACATAAACACTTATACATAAATACTATAAAAATACATAAACACATATACATAAATACTTTAAGAATGCATAAACACAGATATATAGATACTATAAAAATGCATAAACACATATACATAAATACTATAAAAATGCATAAACACATGTACATAAATACTATAAAATACATAAACACTTATACGTAAATACTATAAAAATACATAAACACATACATAAATACTATAAAATGCATAAACACTTATACGTAAATACTATGAAAATACATAAACACTTATATGTAAATACTATAGAAATACATAAACACATATACATAAATACTATAAAAATACATAAACACTTATACATAAATATTATACAAATACATAAAAACTTATACATAAATACTATAGAAATACATAAATACTATAAAAATACATAAACACTTATATATAAATGCTATACAAATACTTAAAACTAACTTCCCTCCCCGTCCTATCATATCACAGATCCTCACTCCAGTTTATCAATTAGCCAAAATCATTAACCAACTCGTTACACCATACATACCTAGTAAATGCTGCATTAACTCAACACACGAACTAATCCAAATCTTAAAAGCACAAGAAAAATATAGCCTTGATGTTAAATGTTTATTCACTAATGTCTCAATTAGTGAAACAATTGATAGAATTATAAAAAATATTTACAACAACCCCTTTTTCATTCCCTTAAAAATTAAACCCAAAATATTACGGAAACTACTCTTGTACTACAGAGGTTCCATTCTATGACAATCAAAATAGTATCTCCGTTCAACGTGATGGCATTTCCATGGGTTCAGTTCTGGGAGCAACAATTAGTAACTTCTTCATAGCTAACCTTAAAAATAAGATATTTAGAGCCGCTAATTTCCCTCCATCTGCCTAAGATATTCTTGCCTTAGTTAAAAACGTAGAAGAAATACCAGAAGTAAAAAAAACTTCCAAAATACTCCGTTCTTAAGTTCACATATGAACTTAACAATAACAGAATTCCTTTTCTTGATATATTAATAGACACAAACAATAATACATTTAGTACCTGCCCATATAAAAAGTTAACTCACATAAACGCATGCACTCTTAACGATAAAAATGTATGTCCTATTACAAATCAGCGATTATACAAAATTTAATAAACCGTGCAAAAGTTAAACCTCCCACGAAAGTTTGGTTTGGTTTGTTTTGTTTTATCGCATATAAACATCAATGGGTTATTTAATGCCAACAAGACTTTTATTGCTAGTAATATTTTTTTTTCAAAAATTTATTGCTGGTAATAATTTTTACATGGTATTTCTGGTATTAAAACCTATCTTTACACTTTCATAGTGTTTTGACTCCAGTTTAGGGGTTAACTATTTGCCCATAGTTGGGACCCTAACAGGTGATGCCACCTCGGGTCAGGGTAGACCTGGAACACCAGCAACTAAAAGGTGGTTCCACGGTCTTCACAACCTCCTGTTCAGAGGCCTTGCTGTTGGGCGTAGTTTATCGTCTTACTCGGAACGCGGATGTAGTTTATCGTCATACCCAGGACGCGGATGTAGTTTACCGTCATACCCAGGACGATTCCACGAAAGAAATTTTCTACACGAAATTAAAAAAAAACATTAAACAAACTCTCATTGATAATGATTAATCAAATTGTTGACGAACAAATTAAACGACCTATTAGAAATATTAACATGAATAACAAAGAACATAATACGTCCCCAAATAACCCTAAATATATCAACCTACTACACCGCAATCAAATATACTCTAACTACAAACAGGATGAAAAAATCTAAAAAAACAGTACTAATATATCCCTCCATTGATCCTAGTAAAAAAATAAAATTAATTATATACTATACTAAATTTAATACAACCAACTTAATCATCCACAATAACTCTTCTCTGTCAACTAATGTTTTGCAAAAGACCAACATTATACATCAATTTAAATGTCCTTTGGGAGATTGTATCTTCGACAAAAATGTAAATATATATTTTGTTTCACGTGAAAATTATCAAGAAAGTGTACATTACCCAAATTGGATTCAAGTTCTATTGCACAACATTTAAAAGAACATTCGAGTTTTAGAGAAATATTAATTGACAATATAAGTATACTCCACCATCAAAATAAAAACGAAAACGATCTATATTAATAAAATGCAAACAATACTAAATAAGATTAATTATGAGTATAGCAAAAATGTTTTAAAATGCCTCTAAAAGCAATGATTTGGGATACTCAAATTGTATTTTTTGAATTGCTGGTTGTGTATTTTAAAAACATTAATAATAAAAATATAAATAAAGTTACCACCCTTACATATTCTTAACAGTTAATTTTTAAATTGACTATAACGGACCATGTTTTATGCGCATCTACAAAAAAATCCCAACTATCAATTATATTAAATTTTTGTCTTGGCAATTCGCCTCTTGGGTGAGATTGAAAGTACTTAGTGAAATAAAAGAAATAGCTGCGGCGTCTTGTTTAATCAGTTTAATAAAATCACTAAGAAATTGATCAGTGAATTTGAGAGGATGAAAATAAGAATAAATATATATAATATGTCTAGATTATTCAATCGAACATGCTTGAATGAAGATACGCTGCCAATATATATATATATATTGGCAGCGTATCTTCATATATATATATATATATATATAGGGTGCGATGGATAAATTGTAGTCTAAATTACGCAAAAATGAAAATAACACTGACGTCTCATTTTAACAAATATATTTACCAAAATTTCACACAAATATCTTGAGATACTAAAGAGTGAATTTATTTAATGAAATTGTGATTGGCTTCAACCCCGGATTCCAGAAGACTTCGGAATTTCCTGCAACTATGGGCAGTCTCCTTATTGAGATTGAATGTTGCCATAATCCTTGCCTTCAATTCATGTTTGGTGTTACAAGGAGTTGTGTTGGCCTCTTGCTCAACTGCGCTCCACACACAATAATCAAGGTTGGTGGTTGCAGTCTGGGGACTTAAGTTGCTAAATTTTAGGGTTGATGTGATCGCAGAAATTGTCTAAAAGCCATGACTGTGTACTCCTGCTTGTAATGCGTGGTGCAGGGATCTGTTACCAGACAGCAGACATCCTCTTAACCAAGGGCAGTATTACCTCGTCAAGTTACTTTATGTAGGCCTCCGTCTTGAGCCTGACATCCTCACCAACAAATTTGGGCGTTCTTTTCTTAGCAGAGTAAGTTTTCCCAGCTGCCGTACCTTCGTAATGACCATTAGACACATCCAACTCTTTTCGAATCCTCTGCACTGTCCTCAGATCAACTCCCAAATACGCTGAAATGTTCGCACTGGAGCTTCTGGCGCGAATGCCAAGCAGTATAGTATGCCGTTATCAAATTTCTGGCGCAGTTAATTGCGTCATGGTGCTCTTTTTTCTCACAGACGTTACCCAACTGACCCACTATACTGTGCAGTCGACAAAATCAAAAAGAAAACTATGCGCATGCGCGAAATTAAAAATATAAAATGGCGACTATTTACCCATTGCATATATATAGATAGAGAGAGAGAGAGAGAGAGAGAGAGAGAGAAATAAGGAGGATTTGAGATAATAATAATTAAGTAATTCATCGAGTCACTGGACGGCTGTTTCATCCTATATTTGGGACTTATCAGCAGTGGGCATCCACTACCAAAAATTAAAACCCGGACAGTTACGTTATCAGGCAAACGTCATAACAACTGTTCCTACGGGCCTCGGTGACGAAGAGGTAGCAAATTAGACTCGATATAGCGCCGCTCGATCACATATTCCGTGGTGGAACTCATCCAAATTTCTCTTTTACCCATAGGACTGTGCCCGTACGAACCGTTTCGTCATGAACAAAGTGAAATCAATATCGGACTTTCGTCCGCATTATATAAAATCAATGATACAAGGATGTAGGAGAAATTCAAACTAGTTGCGTGACCTATTGTTAAGGTTTATCTCATAAACATCTGTACAAAAAAGAAACAGATATGTCCTTGTGTATTAGATTTAATTGCTGTCTTACTGAAATATCCTCTTGAAAAAAAAAACCCAAATAACAGTTATCCTCCGATCTCCGAAGTTAAGCATGCCTCATCATTATCAGAAACTGCTTGGGTATACCAATTGCCATAACTTTAAAACTAGGCAAATAGAGCCTCTTATCTCAAAGGTCATCCCATTGCAAATGTGGAAAACCGATGCCTAAAAGCTAAACATATGAGGCAGATGTAGCCTTAGTGAATGCAGTCTCTCTAGGGAAAGGGAAATATCAGATATAATAAAAAAAGGTGTAGTTTCGCCCAAAACCACATGTTGCTACAAAACCAAAACATTAACCTAAAAACTTAAGCCAAGTTCTTAAAATAGTCTGACCAGAGGTTAAGCATGGCATTCAAATGGAAGTCTCGAGACTTTCATCTGAATGCCATGCATGGCGCCAAATTTGTTCATAAATATCTAAACTTTCTCAGATCGATGGTTAAATGTGGCTTCGAGCGGTTAAGTTTGTAGGTCTCTGCCAGGAAACCCTTCCTTGAGGTTCATGGACTGGCACTACACAATCACAAATAACTGTACCAGATAACAGAAACCACATCATTTGAGTCCATTCAACAAAAGTAGCGACTAACATAGATATCACCTGCAAGAATAACGATGTACTCAAGATGTTGACGTTCCACACTACTTCAAACAAAAGGTTAGGAAGGAAACCATCTTTGATATAGGCAAGAGCGATAAGAGCTACGTGACTTGAGAAACTTATTTTCTTGAAAAAAAGATTTTAAGAGAAATATTTAATAAATTTTAATGGATATCAACAGCTGTTGCTCGTTCAATGAATACGGAATCTTTCCTCATAATGAAACAGCTAACATTAACATTTCTGCATAGACCTTATGCTGACATAAATAAACACCTGTCTTAACTGGATAATAGGCACTTTAAAATTCGGTATTAATTATAGGCTTTTGAAAATAGGTTTATAAATTCATAGAGATTTATAATTGTTTTAATGCTATCTTCCTTCAATATGACCCTCCACAGTTTCTTTCTTTTCTTGTCTGCGAATTGCCATGCCTTCTCGGGAAAGAATTTAATCTCATTTTCTTGAAATCTTCGAATCTCAATTTTCGTTCTCTTAGACTGGTTGCCATACAAGGCTATAGAATTCAGTCTACCACGTTATTTAACCCATGACTGGAGGAAAAAGAGATGGATTCCACTGCCATTTATGCGAAAGTAAGCGCAATGGATTAAGATGGATTTTGAATTTGACTCGCCAATTCCATGTTTGCACCGATAATCAGTCAGTTATGTACCATGCGTGATACACACTTAGGCGATCGTGTATCTTTTGATACATGACTGACGAGGCAGATTTTTTCCCGCTGTAGGTTGCCATTTCTTTCTACGGTAAACCAGTTGCCATCCAATCTATAGAACCCGGACTGTCCTGCTATTTACCCATAGCTGGGGGCAGAGGAAGAGGATTCATACCTTTTCTAAGGGTATTAATTAAGTGAATGTAATGAATTCGACTGGAATTCGAACTCGGCTCTCCGATCCTTCAATCCGAGCCGCTATCCATTATTCCACCGAGTAACTATCCGCAAATCCCCTTTTATAAAAATAGGTTTATTAATTATAGGTTCATAAAACTTCGGTAGTAATTATAATTAATTGTTGCCCACTATCATATTTTGGGGACAGTGGGCATAAATGCTCGGTCAGTGAATACGAAATGTTTCCTTATAAGGAAACAGCTAACATTACCATTATCAGTAGCATCTAGGCTGGTATCTGGAATGAGCAAAGTCATCTTAAACGTTATTTAAACCACCTTAAATAAAAATCGTTCCAACCCTGGCCCCGGGGTATGACCCCTCCTTCTAATCGAGCATAGAATTATAAAAGTGGCATGAACATATCAAACAAGATTTCCAGACCATGGGAGGCCCCCTTCGGAATCTTACTATTCGATCAGGAACGCTTATCCGTAGCTGCAGACTGACGTGAATGGAATGATCAAGGGATCATCCTAGCAACCCCTGACTAGTGTGTCACGACTACCAAGACTATAATCGTTTATATCAAGCTACGCCACAATGGAAGAAAGTGCTCTATATGAAAAAAAGAAAGAACTGCTATAGAGAATTAACTATGCTTTGTACCGTAGAAAAATGCTTATATATATATATATATATATATATATATATATATATATATATATATATATATATAAAGGTTCAGAGTGCTCGACCTTAATTTGGGAGCCGATATATATGTAAAAATATATAGAAAATAGGAAAGAACTCGTTAGGTAAATAATCCAAAGTTCTTTTGTATTTTTGTTAGCGAATTATGACAGTTTTTTTTTTGTTTTTGTTTTTTATATATATACACAAACCCTTTCAGGAAAAAAATAAAATAAATAAATCTCCATAGACACTTAACCAGACTAGACGATGTCATCTTCCGCTTTGAATTTAGACACCCCAACCTTACCCTGACTTGTCCTCTTTTAATGTAACTGAGATATTGATACACATTATTAAGCCTTACGCCCTTTTTCTTTAAATAATTGCTCTAACCGTTATCATAGTAAATTTAATTTTAATAATGAATATGCTTATAAAACGCGTAAATTTCAGGAATTAGTTATTCAAAAAAAAATTTCGCTTGAAGATGGAACAGAGCTTGGTACTTTAATTCAATTTAATTCAAATAATTATATTGAAGTTTTCGGCTCTTGTTTTGAAACATGAGAACTCTTATGTAGCGATGGAATCATATTTTTAAATAAATAATTATATTCATGCTCTACTCTTGTATCGAGCACTATTTTTTAAAAATAATAACAAAAATACTAAAGAACTTTGGATTATTTACCTAACGAGTTCTTTCCTATTTTCTATATATTTTTACACACACACACACACACACACACACACACACACACACACATATATATATATATATATATATATATATATATATATATAATATATAGAGAGAGAGAGAGAAATGTAATTTGACTTAGAAGATCAGGAAGATCACTAGACCGGGAACACGTATTAAAGAATAAAATAATAATAATAATAATAATAATATATAGACTAAAAATATTATAACCAAAAAACGTTTGCAGTTTCTCTTTTTTAAATATATATTTTTTTTCTCTCGTTGAGCAATTATAAACTTTTCCCCCAATATATATATATATATATATATATATATATATATATATATATATATATATATATATATATATATATTGTCTGCAGGGTACTGAATTTTATTATACCAATAAAAGGTTAGACTTGTTTTACTTTTCATAACTGTAAAGAGAAGCGAAAAATAAAACAAACACAGCCAACCGGTTTCACCCTCACTCAAGGGATTATATGTCAGGAAACTAAAACATAAAACGATATGTAATATTACTGAAGGCGAAATACAATTTAAATCAAAATCACGTTTAGTCCTAACAGACACTCCCTTAGTTTACAGAGGGAGGCCTGTCTGGACCGAGCGTAAATTGTTTCCAACACCTTTATATGCAATATAGAGTGAGCACGACTCAAGATGGTATATCAGTCAATGTTAAAGTTAGCGGCACAATTTGGGTTTTTAGCAAGATGCTCCATGATGGAGGAACTATAACTGTTGTTTTGAGAACCTCCTTCAGTTATCATGTTCCATTGCTTATTTTTCTAGGTATATGCTGCTGTATTCCAGTTACATATACGCAGTCATCAAAAACAAACAAATAACCAGCTTTAAAATAATAACAAATCAACCTTAAAAATTAAAAATAATAGCAATTTTTACCTATCATAATTCTACACAGACCCCACCACACGTATATACGTGCATGCGAGGAAATATTATTCAGCGAAAAAATAGAAAAATGCTCCGATTGCTGACATGTATACATTCACGAGACATTCACGAGAAATTTTTCGCTACACTTCCGATCTTTGAATTTCAACATAAAAATGCGTATGTATAGACACAGCACCACCCATATACATACATATGTCAAATCTCATACTCCCCCCATATCTTTATATCTGTATGAGCCCCGGCGGAAGAGCAAGTGTGTATGTGTGTCTGAGTACTTCAACGGGTGTACGGATATGCATCTATGTTTGCGTTAGCACGATGATATCACTACGACGATTCCAACCCCACTTCCATAATAACACCAATACACGCAATCTACGTAAATCCAAATTTTTAAAAACTTAATCAGTTTGTCTGACGATCGCAAAAGCGTGAAACCCAGGGTCACAAATTCACATCAATCCAACCAAATATATATATATATATATATATATATATATAGGTAACTATACTCGTCTCGAAAAACCTTCGAATTTCTGATTTGCTAATAATCAAATCAATCTCGAAGGAAAAAAGGTTTTAAAAAAAGAAAGAGCTAGAAACATGAAAGTCTGTTGAAAAAAATCGCACAGATACAGGTTTAAAGCCAAAGAAAAAAACCCGACACGAGTAAACAACTAACTAAAAAGAGCTCAATACAAACGTAGAGCAGACCTAGTCAAACTTAGTGAGCCGGACAACCACCCACCGGTGTTGTGTTGTTTTTTCGTTTCTTGTCTTGTTTTTTTATTCTTTTTTTTTCTTTGGTCACGTGGTATAGTTTTGATTGTCGACTATAAATATGCCGTTTCTCTTTTGCCTCTTTAGCCACCTTTCCCTGACGATCCGCTTAGGTGAAACCTGGGTAGGTTTGTCTGGCTCACTAGGTTTATCTCCTCTCTCTCCTCTCTCTCTCTCTCTCTCTCACTCTATATATATATATATATATATATATATATATATATATATATATATATATATATATATACATACATATATATATATATATATATTTATATATATATAAATTAATTGATTTAAAATATGTTTTTTTTTTTCGCACACTTCTAACCATGTTTCAAAAATGGAAGCTAAATGCTCCGAATGATTTCATTGAAAAATACATCCCTACCCACTACCAAAACGTAGCAATAACTGATACATTAAAATATAGACACCGAGACAACCCTCGTCTGGTAAATTGGATTCATCTGTAACCTTGGAAACATGTATTATGATTTTAGCTGTGTCTTTAAAACCCAGTAATTTTAAAAGTTACTCTAAAATTTGCTTGAGGATGAAATGGAACTAATGTCTTTAATTTAATTAGAAAATTAAATTCGGGACATTTAGCTTCCATTTTCGAAACATGGTTAGAACTGTGTAGCGAAAAAAAACATTTTAAATCAATTAATTTATAATATTAATGCTCTGTAAATTTACATTGAGCACTATTTTCTAAAAATAAACATATCTATAAGAACACCGGATTATATATCTTACTGTTCTTTCTTTATATATATATATATATATATATATATATATATATATATATATATAAACATTTGCTGTGTTTTAATCGAGTATATACTCCGATCTTTTGTGGAGATCTATGCTGGTGATATAATGTTATATAGACGCACAACCAAAATTCTAAATGCCAAGAGCCTGGCGACTGATCTCTCCTCTGACCAAGCTCTAGCAGCTCAGTGGGGTGGGGGGTACTTAAAGCTTACACCCAGTGGAGGTATCCTAAATTTCCAGGAACCGGTTCTATAAAGGCAGATAATCATTAGGAAGCTATACTCTTTATTTTCCTGAAAAACAAATCACTTCCTAGTATGAAAAAGAATTAAACCATTTTGATAATTTAATAGAAACCATTTATTAATTAAGATATTACCAGATTGAAATTCTGCTGTCATCATATTTCTGTTCAGAAGTATGATGCTTTTTGGCTCTAGTGTCGTTTTTATGGTTTCTTAGCCACATTCGAACCAAATCGCTTCAGTCTCAAATATCCTATATAAGACCTATCAAATTTATGACTAGAAGATTTGACACATTTTTAACTCCAAGATGTTAGGGGGCGTGTGACTATTAGAGTTTCACGAGGCGCGGACACGAGCGTAGCGTAACAAAATTTTTCCCTAGACCATCGGCTATTAATATATAAGATTATTTTCGGATAATCCAACAAATTTGAACACAATTTTATCGCTTCAGGTAAATATATTTTGAACGCAATTGTATGCCTTCAACTATAGATTAAATGTATTGATGGCAATTCTGCGATAAAATGTATTGCCTGTCATTTTACTTTATGTATTGCTGGTAATTTTAATATACATATTTATTGTTGGTATTTTTTTATAAAAATATATTGATGTTATTTGTATACATTTATAGTGTTTTGTTTTTGTTTTTGGGTTCATAGCTGGGACTCTAACAGGAGCTGCTACCCTGGATCAGAGTTGACCTGGGAATATCAGCAATTAAGAAGTGGTTCTACGCTTTTCAAAACCTCCAATCTCCCGATCAGAGGCCTTGCTGCCGGATGTAGTTTATCGTCATGCCCAGTACTTAATAGCGTTTCTTCGGCTTTGTACATGGACATTATTGCGAAAATAAGCAAGGAAGATCGCATACATCAAAGTAGATAATCTAGATCAAGTGGATGATGTATCTGTATATCTTAGATCATGGTGGTACTCCTCACGAAGTTATTGATGCTAGAATCACAATCGCATCTTTTTGAATCGATTCTTTCATGTGTTTTGCCACCAGAACGAGATTCTTACTGTAAAGTTGGAAATGTTCCCAAACCATTTTCTGCCTTTACGAACAACTCACGTTTAATTCATGGCTGTTTTAATTTCCGTACCGACCATCACACACAGATGCATTTTAGCCAGTTGCTTAAGAAGCAATAGATGCCAACAGATATACATTAAGACCGCCAGCAAGGATTATTACATTTAATACAGTCAGGCTTAAATGCAACCAACTCTAGTGAAATCAAAATTATATTGTAAAGAATGAAATCAAAACCTGTTTTCTCAAGTGGTAAGTCATTTACGGTTTATAGCAATCTTACGCATAGAGTGTCATGAATGTCGTCATTGCCTGCTCTATGAATTTCATGAAGGCGGAAATGCAAAACGGATTCTACAAAGTACTTGTGTGGTGTATCGAGTTACAGCTGCAGAGCATAGATGCAGGCAATGTTTTAGTAAATTTGAAAAGAGTTCTGCTATTTTCTCAAAGCCTTATTCGGGAAAGTCAAACACTTTATACAGAAATCTTTTGAAGCCTTATGTTGTAGCAGATCTTCTTCAAAGAGATTTAACAAACAAAACGGCACAATACATCATGTTCGACAATGCAAAAACCTGACAAGTAAACGGAAAAAAAAGAAAGCTAACGGAATATGTATTTCTCGTGAATTCTCCCGGGAATATCGTGTGTAACGTTCAATATTTTGCAAAGATGCTGACAATAAGTGAAAAACTATGTTAATCTTTACCTATCAGCATCAAATACAAGAATGTAATGCTTGTCAGTCTATTTTCAAACAATCCCAAAACCGAACCATGAAATTCTTTTATAATTAAACATCTATTTCGTCCTGTTCATATCTATCATAATATGTGCATATCTGTCTATGCTGTTTACATATATATATATATATATATGTGTGTGTGTGTGATTTGGTTCATATCTATCTATCTATTTTGATATATTCATATCTATATCATCTATTCAGTGATTGTATCAATTTTTATTATTTTTTTGTTTCCCCATCTCCGTCTCTTCATAGTTTTCTTTTGAGTAATCAATTTCTTTTGGGTGATGAAATAAATCATGCATATATATTGGTGTAGCATACCTACGGAAGATAATGGGTATGTCCCCCTTCACATAAATGCAGTAGTAAATACTGTATGTTGGTTTGCATTTGGAGATTCATTGTGGAAGTCACTTGACTCACTTCTAGCAGTTGACGACTTCTTCTATGCGCTGCTGACGAAACTTATATGTGTTGTTCTTGTCCAAAGTATCAGCATTCGTGTGATTATTTGTATGCAGTAAACTTCCCTGGGTTACAACACACACACACACACACATATATATATATATATATATATCAGTGGGGATAATATATCATCAACTTATGTCGGGCCCATTAAAATCTTTAACAAAATATACTATTGATATAATTTAGATGCCAAAAAGATTTACTCTAACTAAAATAAATTATTTTTAACAATCTCTTTACATGAAATTAAAATCAAAACACTTTGGTATTCTAATATTAATTGTAATAATTCTATATACCTTATTTATTTTGAAAAGAATTTTTTCAGATATGTAAGAAAAAAATAGTGAAGAAAAATCCCGATATTTCTATTTTTTTAGAATAACGTGTATATATATATATATATATATATATATATATATATATATATATATATATATATCGAGTGTGTGTTTGTATATATGCCTGTGCGATAGTGTGTTTATGTATCTCTTTGTCTGTGATTTATTAGTTTAATTTATTGTATGAGTATATAACAGATATCATAATTCCTCAACACTATCCGAGTCACACTCCTCAACCCAACCCTCCAGTTGACGAGTTAAGGCTGCCACTTTATTTGGTTTTTGCCGAATTTAAAGTAAGACTAAATTTAATTTGACCTTTCTCACAAGACAGATTCCACTAAAAAAATTGTACTGTACGTAATAAATTAATTAAAATTTACATTTGTAAACAATCAGTTGAGATAAAAATGTTCATTGAAAAACAGGGCATACTAGTCATTAGAGTTTTTTTTTTAAAGTTATTCAGAAATTAAAGCAAGAAATACATTGCCTATCAAATATGTCTCCAGCTTCGATCAGGCTCTGACATCCTCAGCCCAACTACTCACGTTCATTTTATTTCATTTTTACTTACTTCCTTTCCTTTTTATTTTCTTTCTTTCTTCTGTCTTTCTTCTGGCTTTCTTTCTTCTTTATTATAAACAATGTCAAGGAAATGTATTTCGGTCAATATTTTGAGGCACAGACTTAATACAATTATTTTGGATCCACGTTAAACACGACAAGTCCGACCGCCGACCAAAGGTTTTATATATATATAGAGAGAGAGGGAGAGAGAGGGAGAGAGAGGGATAGAGAGAGAGAAAGATTTAATAAAAAAATAAAACCCTTTGTCACTTAGCTAATTGATGTGATATTCAGCATCCAGACCCCAGAGTTTCGTAAACAAACCCGTACGTCCACTTGCCAGGACATATCAACAATTGACTGCTTATACCTAGCGATTTTTCTTTTATTTTTCTATGTATGTATCATTGATGAAAGTATTTTTCCGGGCGTGTGTGTGTGTGTGTGTGTGTGTGTGTGTGTGTGTGTGTGTGTGTGTGTGTGTGTGTGTGTGTGTGCGCGCGTGTTTGTGTGTGTTTGTGTGTGTGTGTGTTTTTGTGTGTGTGTTTTTGTGTGTGTATTTCTAAAGAATTAATAGATTTTTTTATTGCTTTAAACATTATTTTTAGAGGATAATGATATTTGAGTCGACGCTCTGGTTACTTTAGACCATATTTTATTTCATCTACTGGGCAAACATTCGAGAAATCTTATTAAAGAATAGTGGCCTTCCAGCATTTTTCTTTATATGTATATAAGTATTTTCTTTATACATATATATATATATATATATATATATATATATCATTTTTATGTCATAGGTGCGTATTAAATAATTACAAACTTTAATTGTATTTTGTATAAGTTATTATATTTTGAGGCTAGTGAAGAAGTCTATGGTTTTTTCACGTTATTTGTTGCAAAAACTTATTTATCGAATTCAATCTGCCCTTGCTGCAAGCGTTTCAAGAAAGGTGACCACTTGAACTATAACAAAGATGTCTTGCCAGAATTTTTTTTTAATATAAACAGTTTTTATTAGAGTTATAGGTATTTTGCAGCCACACAGTACACACACGCACAAGTTTTCTGTTTGATAAAAATATGAGTTTATCCCTAAAATACATCTTACAAAGTAGAAATATAGATAATATAGATAGATAGACAGACAGAATATATATATATATATATATATATATATATATATATATATATATAAACATTTAAACTTACAAGACTCCATTCAAAACATATATAATAACCTCAACCACCTATAAAAAAAAATTAAAGGTAATGGAAACCCTAATAATAAAAAAAAAGCCAACACTTAACAATATTAACTGCGAACAAGGCCACAATATGCTAACAATGTTCGGAAAATAAAGCATCTCCATAACACTAAAAACATACATAAAACGCACACACTCAATTAAACTGAAAAAATAAAATCATCCTTGATAATGGCTAAAATTATAACCGAAAGCGCTCGGGATTATAGAACATTTGGAACTCTGTGTCCAAAAAAGAAAGTACTTGTTCGAACAGAAGAAAAATTAACTAAAAAGCTTAACTGTAATACTTTGTCTCTCGTTTTTAATGCAACACACACACACAAACACACACACACACACACACACACACACACATATATATATATATATATATATATAGTGTGTGTGTGTGTGTGTGTGTCTATGGGAGTGTCTGTGTGTATTTTGGCAGCATGTTTTCATTGAGGCAAGTTTCATTGAATAATTTAGTCAAGTTTTATGTGCTTATTTTCAATTTTGCCTTTGAAAATAATGAACACTACATTTTTGTCTCAAAAACACGCCCTGAGGATGACATTGTGTTTATGTCGAAAGTATTCAGAATAAAATGTAGCAACACGGTAATTTGCTCTCTTCTTTTAATCATCCTGAAATATGAACGGATCCTCTTGAAAAAAAGCAGACGAAACTTGTCTAAATTATTCAATGAAACTTGCCACAATATATGTGCGTATGTGTGTGTGCATGTGCGTGTGTGTGTGAATAAAAACAAAAGGGAGAGTTATCTTAGCCGATGCCTTTCGTCCTCCCATGGGCTTCATCAATACAAAAGTAAGAATTTTATCTTGCATAATGTGTTTATAATATGTCGTTAGTTTTTCCATTGTATTTAAAATTTAAGAAGGCACATATATATACTTCAGTGTAACTGAAATTCGAGGTAAAATATGGAAGATTCAAAGTGATGAAATCCCTTCTAAACGAAAGTGAGTAGGTATTATTATTGCTGTTGATTTCTTAATGTAATTGTGATTTGTTTTATTCTACTTTGAAAAATTAATTTCTGCATTTATTTACTTTAAAAAATAGATGATTTCGAATTTCAGCGTTTATTTATATTGACTTTTTACAGGTATATTTTTTTTTATATGTGAATTTTTAGATATAGGAATATATAGATATTAACATACATACATACATACATACATACATACTTAGATAGATAGATAGATAGATAGATAGATAGATAGATAGATAGATAGATAGAAATGAGTGAACTGAGCTATTATATACACACATTTTTTTACAACATTTATTTATTGCAAAATAGATAGACAGGCAAACAGCCAAAATGATAGATAGATAGATAGATAGATAGATAGATAGATAGATAGATAGATAGATAGATAGATATAAATAAATTGAGATATTCTATACACATACACTCGTTTTTACCACCACAATTTTTATCTATTAAAAAATAGACAGACAAAAAGATAGATAGATAGATAGATAGATAGATAGATAGATAGATATGAATAAATTGAGATATTCTATACACATACACTCTTTTTTACCACCACAATTTTTATCTATTAAAAAATAGACAGACAAAAAGATAGATAGATAGATAGATAGATATGAATAAATTGAGATATTCTATACACATTCACTCTTTTTTACCACCACAATTTTTATCTATTAAAAAATAGACAGACAAAAAGATAGATAGATAGATAGATAGATAGATAGAACCTACTACACCGAACGTTTCGTGTTCGAGAATACGAAAAAAATCTTTGCGTATCCCCGTTTTCTTAGAGAAAATGTGGTCTGGTCTGAAATGCTTTACACCCTGCTGCCACAGAGAACGTTATAACCCAATAAATTTAATGACATTTTTGGTTAGTGCACATCCTCTTCTTCTTACCTTCTAAAAAGTCCATACCGGACATTACATTCGTATCTGAATTTTAGATATCCATAACCAGTATCATATTTTCCCTGGCTACGTCTCAGGAATGCATAGGCCGGTAGATGTAAAGCATACCTTTAAAAAAATATGGGTCTACTCAAACATGGGTATCTATAAAATAATCTGTTGTAGCAAGATACAATGTCGGATGCAAAATCCATTGATTCCTATGAGTATATATATTTGAATAATTAACTAAAAACATGCATACAATATAACACCCTTCATAATCCATAGCCGAAATAAATAGTTTAAATACCCTAAAAAAAGATAACCCTTTATGAAGTCGTCAAAAAACAAACGTTACGACAGTTTTTATTTGTTTGTTTTTTATATGCACAAATCCCTTTCATAAAAAATAAAATAAAAAAATAAATAAATCTCCATAGACATGCAAACTAGACGAGGGTTAATACATCTTCCGTTTCAAATTTAGACACCCCCACCTTTCCCTGACTTGATATCTACGAAAGTAACACTATACTGATACTTATTATTAACACCCAACACCCGCCTACCCAACTTAAACAATTCGCCCTAGCTGTTACCATGGAAATTTTGATTTCAATTTTTAAAACACGTAAATTTCAGAAACACGTTATTCAAAAAAAATTTCGCTTGAAGATGGAACAGAGCTTATTTTAACTCAATTTAATTTAAATAATTTAAATAATTTAAATAATTATATTGAAGTCTTCGGCTCTTGTTTTGAAACATGGGACTTCTTATGTCGCGATTTGGAATCATATTTTAAATAAATAATTATATTTATGCTCTACTTTTGTATCGAGCACTATTTTTTAAAAATGATAACTAAAATACTAAGGGACTTTGGATTATTTACCTAACCAGTTCCTTCCTATTTTCTATATATTTTCACACACACACATACATATATATATATATATATATATATATATATATATATATATATAGTAAAAGTAAAGCTAAAGAGCTCTTTAGGTTTACTTTACTTTATTGGCTCTATTTAGCGTATTGAGCACTTTGTTTAGTTATTTTTCTCACTCGTGTCGGAGTTTGTTTTTTTTTCTTTGGACTCTGAACGTTGATTCTAGACGATTATTTTCGCCGGAAATATATGTTCTTACTTCTTTCTTTTTTTTTATCCTTTTTTTCCGTTTGTTGATTTATAAGCTAAAAGACCTAAGGTTTTGTCGAACGAGTAAACTGCTTATATTTTATAAGATTATTAATGTTATATATATATATATATATATATATATATATATATATATATATATATATATATATATTCATTTCATTTCAGCAAAGCAGACAATTTTGATGAACATCACGAAAAGTATATCGTTCAAGAACCATCCGAACTGACTCATATATATAAACGAAACCCAAGTACAAATTATCATCACACATCAATTTAAGAGCAATGTATGTATGTATGTATGTATGTATGTATATGGTAAGATAAAGAACAAATAGAAAACGCTAATCAATATAATCATATTGTGTGCGGTCAAATCTATAGTTATAACATTTTAGTAGGAGTTTTGTATAGATGTAAGTAAAGTTATTGTCTTTTAAATTAGTTTCCTGTTTAACCATAAATTTGACCACACAGAATTTCGTTAGAGTGATAAACCTTTTCTGGTTATTTTTTTTTTTTTATCTTATCAATCTGTTGGATTCCGATCCATATTTGATTTATATTTGATCACCACTGATCATATACATACATACATACATACATACATATATATATATATATATATATATATATATATATATATATATATATATATATATATACGACGTCATTATATTTACCTTGAAGGATTTTCTTTCAGTCAACACTTTTTCAAAAGATGGACGTTAACGCAATTAAACAAAACTAGACACAATTACAAAAATTGCGAATGAGGAGAAGAAAGTGGAACACGATTAACGCAAATTCATTTGTAAATAATTAACGCAACTTAACAGTGTTATAAAACGTAGTAATGCAAGCCTAAACTCTATCAGTAATCAACTGACACTTCCTTCCTAACCATGGCAATATTTAAGGTAAATTGGTCACCGGCTGGGTCTTAAAACTACTGGTTCTTTAAACCGCCTGGACTTACGTTAGATAACACGCTTAATGACATTAACAGGAAAACCAATTTCTACAAAAAGTTCTCCGTTTAAGATAGGTATTTAATCTAGGTATTGCTTTCGATGAGGAACTCACCTGGTCCAGGCAGGTAAACCTGGCTATTTCTAAGGCATATTCTAAGCTAAAAAAAAATGCATTACGGTTTAAATATTTTGTAAGTGAAACATCGAAGCAAAAATGAATTGAAAAGTACATTCTCTCTCCATTTAATTATGGTATTTTCTTGTGCCAAATGTAAGTGAACAGTTGAAAAATAATATTCAAAACTTAGAATAGATTTGTATTCGTTTCGCTTTCAATTCATCCAAATATGATCGTTTAAGTGACTTTTTAAAAGAAAATAATATTTGAAATATGAAAATAAATGTCTGTTACATTGCCTCGTTTTAATGTTCAATATAAAAACTAATAAAGCGGTCATGTATCTGTTGAAACGTATAAATACTAGTAGTGAAATACATGGATATTTCACTAGAAATAGATGTCAAATGGATCTCACTTTTGCTAAGACTAAACTAAGGAATACGTCTTTTTTCTTTTTTCTTTTTTTTGTCTTGATATACAAGAAATTCAATGAAATTTCAAAAGCTATAAATACTAAAATTATTTCTTTGTACTCATTTAAAAAATGTAATAAGAAATATTTATTGGATTCAAAATAAATTTGTATTTCTCTTATAAACAATTATCAAAGTATTTTCTTGGCTAGTCGATGTCAGTTCCTTATTGGCTTCTTAACACCCTGTATATGCGTATGAGTGGAGGCACGGTGGAGTAATGGATAGCGGCTTGGATTGAGGAATCGGAGAGCCGAGTTCGAGTTCCACTCGAATCCATTACATTCACTTACGTGCTTATACCCTTGGGAAAGGTGTGAATCCTCTTCTTCTCCCTCCAGCTATGGGTAAATAGCAGGCCAGACTGGGTTCTATAGCCTTGGATGCCAACTGGTCAAGGAGAAGGAAAAAAACTCTGAATTCAAAACCTGCAGAGGGCCGTTTGGGGACCTTGTGGTACTTAGTGAACCAGGTCTCTGTATACGGCCCTTCAAAAAGTGTGTATGGTCCTGCACGAAACCTTCACCACTATAATCAAAATCTCATGTGCTATACATGCGGGTCGCTGACCGCTTGTGAATTCTAAATTCCAATGAAACTCCAATATTGGAGCCGGCTCAACCCACCCCGGGTGAATGCCGTTACAGGTAGGTAGGGTAGGGGGTATATGTATTTCAATTTTGTATTTATTTGTTTTTTTAGTACCATTGTTTGTTTGATTGATTTTTGGCACCATGCATACCTGACGAGCTGAAAAGAAATATTCATAGATATATGATTTGTTTTTTACGGTTTATCAACCATTTAATAATTATTTAGGGCCGAAAAATATTTTGGGTTTTAAGAATAATTCTTTCTTTACGTTCAAGCGATCTGGAAGAAGGAAAGAGAAAACGAAGAAGAAAGAAAGAAAAAATAATACGAAAACAGGTCATAGGCGAGCACACACACGCTCGGCTGACAGATAACAGGTGTCGAAAAATATCCAGGTCAAGCATCTAACCGAGATCCGGGGAAAATGGAAGTTGTTATCAATTGGATTGTCACCCAAGGGAAAAGAAAGAAAAGAAGAAACGAAGTTTAGGGACAATGAAAAATATTGATAAGTAACAAGTGGAAACTGTGTCATTGGAATGATAATAAAGGTCTAAGTTGGTGGGGAATTGTATCTAAGGATATGAAGGCAAACCATTAATACGAAAACACAGACAGTCTCCAGAATCAGAAAAAGCCACACAAGACGATGTCGCTGGAAATTTTTTTTTTTTTTGAGATACTAAAGATTTTTATTATCAGACCTTCAAGCGGAGGAAAATGAAATATTTTTATTTCGTTCCAAAACGCCAATGGGTCTGAGAAATTCCTTTCTTAGATCATATCCAATTAGCGATAAACTGCTTGACAAATACCACGTGTTAAAAAACCGAAGGTGTCATCTCAGTCGCTCATGATAAGGGCGATTTAAATTAATATTTTTGGTTTTTAAACAAGGTGTTCTTTCCTAAAACAAAGCCACAGATTTTCCACGCCCGACTAAAGACGTCATTGGCTAAATAAGATCACATGACACACGAAGGAGGAGGAAAGATACCCGACCAGGACCTCATTGGCCGAAAGCGGTCACGTGACGCACGAGGAGAATCGGTCGACGCCCTTGTCAGAAGTGTACGGAGCCGATACGAAGAAGCGGGGAAGAGGGTATACGCCCCTCAGAGGCACAGTAAGGAAGTGGGAGTGAGAGTGAGTTACCGAAAATGGAAAATCCCTAACCAGAAATAAGAAGGGTGGATACTTATTTAGATTTATCGAGAAACCCCTGGCGCCGACAGACCCACCCCAGTTTTGACTGCGTCAATAAAAGCGGGACCCCAACCGACAGAAATCAGAGTTTCAGCCGCGGACGGCGAGAGAGTTTGAGCCGCGGACGGCGGGCCAGGTTCGGTCGCCCCTTTGCGGGCAAGAGAGGCCAGTTCGTTTGGCCTAAGTGAAGAAGTTCGTCCGACCCAAGCCGAAGTGAATAAGTTTGTTCGACCCAAGCTGAAGTGAAGAAGTTCGTTCGACCCAAGCCGAAGTGAAGAAGTTCGTCCAACCCAAGCCGAAGAGAAGTTAATTCGCGCACCGACGGCGGAGATGAGTGACCAGTAATTCAGAAGCCGAAGAGAAGAAGTTAATTCGCGCACCGACGGCGGAGATGAGTGACCAGTAATTCAGAAGCCGAAGAGAAGAAGTTAATTCGCGCACCGACGGCGGAGATGAGTGACCAGTAATTCAGACTCTGAAGAGAAAAAAAAGTTTGAGCAGCGGACGGCGAAAGAGTTTTGAGCCGTGGACGACAAGCAGAGATGAGCACCCAGTGTTGAAACCGCGTCAAGATAGCTGACCAAGATTCATGCAGTTACCAAAATGGAAGAGTCTTCAACCAAAATAAGAACAAGTAGTTTGAAGAAGAACTCGACTTAGAATCAGACCACAGAAAACCCAAGTTTTTCGCCCCAAGCGGGCAGAAGAGGCCAGTTCGTTTGGCGACTTTTCGTCCAAAGACACACGTTCGAAACAAAAAAGAAGTTAGTTTAGAGAGCCCAGAACAACTCTGAGAGTTTTGAAGCCTTACCCTGGCAAGGTTTTGAGCTACGACAAAAGCGAGATGAGCGCCCAGTGTTGAAACCACAAGATCCACCAAGAACGGGACTCTTCTTCAACCAAGAACAAGTAGTTTGAGACATAGTCCTTTCGTCCATGTACACACCGAAACAAAATAGACATAAAAAAAAAGTTTGTTACCTTTTTCTTTGATACGTTTGACCTTTTTCTTTGATACGTTTTTATTTTTATTTTTTTTTTATACATAATTGTGTGTTATCACTCCCGTTAGACTCAACTTGCATTACGGCCCCAATCCCTGTTTGATCTCGTCTGTCTAAGATCAATTCACAACGTGGGTAGGCAGACTGGAGATCTGGTAACCAGGCGTTGGAAGCGGGTTGGGAACGACGAGGCTGGTATCAATCTAACGAAAGGGTTAGAACGTCACGTTTGGAGCAGCGAGGAGCGAACAGCTGACGCCGCGGCAAAGACGTCACAGTTGGTGCTGTTTAGGGACGTCACAACTGGTGCTGTCCGTGACCAGGATATCAGAGCATGGGGAGCACGTGACGTCACAATTGGCGCCGCGACCGGGATCGAACGACATAGTCGACGCCGCGACCGGGGGTCGACGTCACAGATTTGATGTTGATGTGTTTTACTGTTTTATGTTTTGTTTTTTGCATGTTTCTTCTTTTACATCCTTTTATTGTCATGAAAAAATTAAATTGGGGAGTTGGGTGGAAGCGTACTTTATAGGTAAGTCCCCACTCCCGTTTAAAGTTTGTGCATATTTAAAAACATCTTATATTAAATAAAGATGCTTCATTATTATTATTATTATTATTGTTTTTATTTTCTTTGATTTCTGGCATTTACACATTCCTTTCCGGGTCCCGCCCAGGGACCTAAGGTTAGAAATGGCATCATGACACTTTCCACTGACAAAAAAAATTACATAGATAAAGCCATTCGTAAAGTGTGGGCTGTACTTGTCAGGACAATTTTTTGTATCTCCTTGAAGCATGGACTTCCAGAAATCCCTTCAATTAGTCTACTGCAATCTTTTCCAACCAGTCCTAGGGCTCCAATTACAACAGGGATTGTTGATGCTTGTGAACGTAGGTTTGCAAAAAATACCGACGACAAAAGCACCATCCTTGCGTTCAACGAGAACATCAAAGAAGGGCAACGTACCATTACTCTGCACATCGATAGTAAATTGAGGAGACGGATGGAGAGAACTGAGTTCTGCAAAAAGGCCGTGCCGTCTTTGGCAGAATTAAAAATGGAAAATATAACGCATATAAACATAGGGAACCTTTCGAGCAAAAGTCCCTCGTGAAATCCCACGAAAATATTAGTTAGTATGGGACCTAAAGGCCTACCCATTCAAGCTCCATCTGTCTGGGCGTACATATTGTTGTCGAAAGTGAATTCAATACCCTCAGTCGCCAGACGCATACATTCCCCTCCAAAAAACAAGGTTTCAGGATTACTAGCGGTATATAAATGACCTTTATAAAGAGCATCAGAACACACACACACACACACACACATATATATATATATATATATATATATATATATATAATAGCTAGAGCAATTCAGCTAACCATTTTCTTCTTATTATTATTATTATTATTAGTAGTAGTAGTAGTAGTAGTAGTATTTAAAATGCTTGGAGGACAAATCATTAAAGCGCGATGGACACCGGACCAATCTTTTGGGCCTTATATATGGGGAATCTAAACGTACACACACACACACACAAACAAAAACACACACACACACACACATACATGAATACAACAAGACAAAGACACGTGACGTCTGCCCGACCAATGAAAACAAACAACATAGAAATAAAAGTACTGGAATTTTGTCTTTCATAATCAATTTTCTGTTGAAGCTTAAATAAAAGTGAAACATGTTGCATTTATAAATGTTTCCTATTTTTCCTTATCTGTCAAATTGCAATCCGTATTTGATCACAATTCAAGTGGATTTTAATTTTGAAGCGGATAATGTCGCAAGTGGGCAAGATGTCGGAAATATATTCAAAGTTTATAAAGACAATTAAAAGAAATAATAATAAAAAAAATGTTATAAACAAAACATTTACGTGAAAAATATGCTCCATATTCTGGAAGTATTTTTATATGTAATGCCATTGACTTTGTAAGATGGCATATATATATTCATATAAAAAAAGCATTGATAGTATCCTGAGTAACATTCCGATGTTAATATTTGCTAGTAAATGGACTTCCGCTAACGTAAACCTTCCTCTTCAGAATTCTCTACGAGTTGGCAATTGAACAAATAAACCGTCATCTTTATGAAAGGAACGTCTTTGAATGTCATTATTTATGCCTTCTAAGTTTATCTGATTTTGATGATGCATCGTCTTGCTTCTTTCTGAAGGCGTTTAGCTTCTTCTTGAACCATGCCTCCAAGTGTAAGTTCTAAAATCAAATCACTGTATGCCTGAGGTGTTATCTTGACATCATCGGGAATTCTTCTTTTCTTCTTCTTCTTCTTCTTCTTCTTCTTCTTCTTCTTCTTCTTCTTCTTCTTCGTATCGGGTCCTGGTGACCACTTTTAAGGGAGGTATAACTCTGAGTAAATAATTATAAACCCTCTGTCATTTATATATATAAAAAAAAAATACACGTAAAAATGAGAAACAGCAAGATTTGGAAACAAGTATTATTTTATTATAGGGTTTTTATGTGGTGTTGAAGACACGAGAGACAGTAATACAGTCTAAAATTGGGAGTTTGAGGTCAAATATAGATCAAATTTGGCTCGGAATCCGACAGATAGATAAGATAACGAATAAGTAAAGTATATACAGTCATGCTCGCAAATTTGTTGTTTTTTTTTTATAAATGTTTATAATGAGCGTCCAGATAATTTATTTGAAAAATACAAGAAGTCACTAGGGTGTTCTTATCTCAAAGTTTTGTTAAGTGCTATAAGGTAAATGTTACTATTATTGTCTGAAAAATGAAAAAGAGCCGACATTTTTGTTTACGCACGTGTTGACGGCCTGTCCGTGTTGACTGCTTGTCCGATAGTAGAGAATATTACGTGTTGGTATGTGTAGAAGTGAAAAGTGGAATAGATTCTCATTTCTTTAGAAAGAGTGAATTAAGGATATTTTATTCAAATTATTTTTTGACATTGTAATTAATTTTTATTTATTTATTTTTTTATGGACAAGACACAGTAAGAGTATAATAATTTTTTATTTATGTATTTCTCAATGACACGATATATCGTGTACCGTCAAGACGTTAGCGATCATGTCTCTCCATAATTCCCTATCCTTTGTAGTTGTTAGTAAATTTATCTACTAATTTTTATTCTGCTAACCATCTACACAAGCTCCTTAGCTAGGTTCTGTGCTGCCCTTCTTGCCTTCAGTTTGTCTTGTGAGTGTCAAATTTTCCGAGCCTTCTTTGCTCATTATGTGCCTCAGAAAATATCAACTACCTCTTGTTGATGTTAAGTATATGTCCTTATTTGGTTTCGTCTCTGTAAAAGTTCACATATTCAGTCCACGGTATTCTCAGAATCCTCCTGTAGAGCACATTGCCTCAAATCCTTCTTCATCTGTGATTAGATTATCCAACTTTCACCGCCATTTAAGAGGACTGATATTATTTAACAGTTTGATCCTGTTTTCTTTGTTTCTAATAAAAAATTTCCTGTTTCTTAGATTTTCGGAGTCATCTTTCGCGCTATCCCAATGCCCCTTCGTACTTTGGTATTGCACATGTCATTGTCAGCCCACATAATCCCACTCCAAAATATTACACTACCTGCTGCTTGCTTTCACCAATCGCCACTTTCCGTTTTTTTTTTTTTTTTTTTTTTTTTGTTTTTGTTTTTTCAGTCCGTCAATTGAGTAATTGATTTGTTTGGAGACACGGTTGCGTAATGGATAGTGGCTAGGAGAGAGGAATCGGAGAGCCGATTACGAATTACAGTCAGATCCATTACATTCACTTACGTGCTAATAACCTTGGGAAAAGTGTGAATCCTCTTCGCAGCTAAGGGTAAATAGACTGAATTCTAGAGCTTTGGGTGACAATCGGTCTAGAAAAAAGTCACTCTGAATTGAAAAATTGTAGCAACCCTAGCGTAGCACATACTAAACATCTAAAGAAAGGATCATTCGCATTGGTTCTGCTCTCCATTGAAATTTCTTTAAACCTCACTCTTAAAACAATTTTCCTGCAAAACAGGTTTCTCAAGTCCAATGGCCCTTATTGCTTTTAAAAATATCGACAGAGGTTTCTTTTCTAACCTTTTAGTTGAAGTAGTGTGAAATATCAACATCTAGATAGTTTCATTAATTTCTCTTGCAGTTATATGCGATATGTATTTTAATTCTTTCTACTGTTAATAATCTTCGATCGACGTGGATTTTGTTATTTGGTATTCTTTACATTATTTACATTATTCGGACTATTTTCCTCATCTTTGTCGCCATATTTATTACAACGTTTCGGCCATTGTACGCTCCGGCCTTCTTCACGTGCTTGGAATATCGAACTGAAACTTTTATTTCGCTCACTGGGGTAGACTGTTCTAGTCCCACGTGCCACGTTTAACTGATGTCTATTATCAGTGGAAAAGTCATAGCCAGATGGCCAGAAATACCAATTCGCGGCGAAGGTGAACAGTCGTAAGTAGCATAGGTAGTAAGTCGACGAGGACCTTTATATATATATATATATATATATATATATATATATATATATATATATATATATATATATATATAGAGAGAGAATATATATATATATATATACACACACATACATACATATATATATATTTGCAATACCAAATTAATATAATTTAATTTCTATTTTCCACATATATATATATATATACAAGTTTCATTGAAGAAACTGACAAGGTACTGCGTTTAAGCTATATATTGAGTATTTCTTGTGTTCGTATAACATTTTGTTTTCTTGACATAAATTGTGTAAAAATTGTCCGAATGTTTATATATGCTAGCGCTTTCGGCTATTCTATTAAATGTTGGTCAAATGCATTTTATAACATTGCTACTACATCGTAATAAATTTTGTTCAGTGTTTGCTTTTGATAAAGGAGGCCTGGAGAATTTGAAGTTTTGTTTATGATTTTCTTGGTATAGTGGACAATAATGTGTTTAAAATGCTGTGTGATAGAACTTGCATCCGACAAATATTGTAGTTGATAAACCAATATCTGTAGTTAACTTTTTGTCAAAGATACAATCTTCCATAGGGCATTTAAACAGATATACAACGTTGATATTTTCCAAATCACTAGTTGACGGGATATATATATATATATATATATATATATATATATATATATATATATATATATATATATATATATATATATATATATATATATATATATATATATATATATATATATATATATATATATATATATATATATATATATATATATAACAAAAGAACCATTAGATTGATAATCCGAACTTCATTAGTATTTTTGTTTTTATTTTTAAAAACAGTGCTCAAGACACAAGTAGAGCCTAGATCCAGAGACTTGACTTAACCTCTTTTCGAACGTAATATGTTGATAAAACAGTTGTCAGTGAAAATGAATACTCTACCTCCCCCTATTAAAATGATTGGTTTTCTCCATATCCAAAGAAACTAATATTATGAGTGTATGTGCTTATGAAGCTCCGTAAATTTCAGAATAAGTTATTTCAAAATTTGTTTGAAAATGAAACAGAACTAGGCCCATTAATTTAATTTCTATAATTGAATTGGAAGTTTTTAGCTTCTGTTTTTTGAAACATGGTAATTCCTGTGTAGCAATGGAATCATATTTCTAAAGAAATAATTATATAGATATATATATATATATATATATATATATATATATATATATATATATATAAATTTAATATATTTTCTGTTTATGCGTTATTTTTATAGTCACAATTTATCTAAGTAAATGCTCTGTTTTTTAATTAATCTTTGCTAACCAGACGCTTCTCTGTAGATGAATGGCACAGCACGTCAGGCCAAATGAAGGTTTCCGTATAGGAATACAGGTTCGATTCCTGTCGGAGAACGCATATTTTCTACGAAATGTCTCGAGCATTCAGGCCGGTAAATGTAATTAATACTGTTGAAATAAAAACAGCCTTTGCTCAAATAAATGGTATCTATAAAAATAACGTATAAACAGAAATTATATCAAATAATTCTTGGACATATCTGTGTGTGCGTGCGTGTGTGTGTGTGTGGTGTTTCCAGTCATATTTTCAGAAGCATAACGATACATAGGTGGCATGCGTGATGCACGCTAACGAGATCATGTCTCTCTTCATGTCTCGGTTCATGACTGACATGGAAGCGTTACTTTCCAACCAAAGCTATACGACCTAATATGTCCTGCTATTGACCACATTGCTAGGTGGAAAAGAGATGGATTGATTGCTGTCCAAGGGTATTTAAGAGTGAGTAAGTGCAGAGAACACGTCTGCAATTCTAGCCCGGCTCTCCGATTTCTCTTTCGCTGCCGATATCCATCACACCACCACACAACCAAGCTCACAGAACCTGTTATTTTCCAGCGGTCCCCATGTATGTACTGGCCAGGCTCAACGATTCTTAACTCCGGTGATCGAACGAGAACCGATGTTTCAACGTGATATGGCCGTAAGCAGTTAGAATTAGTCATATTTTTAAAAACCTTTGTCTACACAGCACATCTTTTGTGCTTGATAGATAATTTATATGCATCCTATTAGATGTTGTTACATATGTAATAAACTCCTCCATAAAATAACATGGCGCTTTTTGTATGCAGCAATGTAATAAATATATACACACACATATATTTATATATATATATATATATATATATATATATATATATATATATATATATATATATATATATATATACGCACGCAGACACACAGAAACACGTATATATATATATATATATATATATATATATATATATATATATATATGCGTGGGTGTGGGGGTGTTAAATACGATATTTGATACGTACGTCGATGCATTCTAGAAGCAATGATTAACACGTCTTCAGAACTGAGAGTCATGCAATTCATGAAACACATGAGAAAAGTGTAAATGTCCAACATCATTCTTATATTCCCTCGACACCACCCTTACATTTACCGGACACAATCTGTCTCTGATTCTCTCCCTCTCTCTCTCTTTCGTTCACTCCTTTAACCTTTCTTTCTTCTTCGCTTTTGCCAACAACCCTCTCTCTCACTGAATACATTCAATCATTTTTCATCGTCCAAAGATTCCTTTTCCTCTCAAAATCAGTATGTGTATGCATGTGTGTATAAATGAATAACCACCTCTCTCTCTCTCCCCCTCTCTCTCTTTTATCTCACCTATAGCTATACATATATATATATATATATATATATATATATAGCGGTCTGTTGATATCTATTTCATTCAATAGCTCTTTCGCGTTATAATTATCTGAATCTTCGTCTTTTGTAAAATGAATGTTTTTTTTCACCACTAGTTTACAGAAATAATGAAATATATAGTGCTTCAAAAGTAATTCCCTATTTTATTTATGATGGACTCTGCCGTCTTGTAAAAGTAAGACGGTACACTCCATTATCAAATAGGGAGTTATATTTCAATCACCTGTATATATATATATATATATATATATATATATATATATATATATATATATATATATATACATTTTAATTAAATTTTATATCTTTCACCATTTCCGACCTCTTTTATTAATTTTTTAAAATGTTTCTTTTTATTTTTCTCCTTTTCACATTTGTTTGCAGATCTCTGCGTTCTCTCCCTGTCTTTACAAAAAACACACATACTACACACACACATACACACACACACACACACACACACACACACACACACACACACACACATATATATATATATATATATATATATATATATATATATATATATTAATTAAGGGAGCCAAGGAGAAAAGGAGACAGAAACGCACATACACACACACACATGCACACAAACACATAAATATGCTTGCGTGTGTGTGTTTTCATTGTCCTGTCATATATATATATATATATATATATATATATATATATATATATATGTGTGTGTGTGTGTGTGTGTGTGTATGCATATATGTGTCTGTGTTTTTTGTAAAGAGAACTCTGCAAAGAAGAAATGAAAAGGTGCATACACACATAAATATATATATGGGCATATGCGCGCGTGCGTATACATTACACACACACCCATATGTCTATATATATTCACATATATACACCTATATATACATGTACATGTATACATAGATATATATAGAGAGAGAGCTAGAAAAAAACGTGACCACATATACAGAAATGCACATACACAAACACACACACACACACATATATATATATATATATATATATATATATATATATATTAAAATACATATTCCAGTTTATATTTTTTCTCACATTCTTTATTACAGTCTGTGTCTTCCACCTTTACAATATCCTATCATTGTTGGGGTTACTTTAAACTTTTTTTTGCACAATGATCTCTCTCTGTCTCTCTTCTCTCTCTCTCTCTCGTCTCTCCTCCATCTCTTTACATACACACAAATATATATATATATTTATAGAGAGAGAGAGAGAGAGCGATATATATATATATGTATTTATGTATGTATATAGATAGATAGATAGATAGATAGATAGATAGATAGATAGATAGATAGATAGATATAGAGAGAGCGTGAGAGAGAAATGTGCAACTTTCTATTTTCTTTCTTTCTCATATGCAATTATTATTTATGATTCGCACAGCGTACAGAAGCGATATGTTATGTCCGTCTATAAATCAAATCTTCCGATATCACTAACCACTGCCGGGTGTCAGAGGTCATATTGATAGTGAATTAGTAATATCTTCAGCGGTAACCGATTTGCAGACCCCCAGCCGGCGTAGTCCAAACCTTCATGAATACATTGATATCCCCAGAGTGCCTACGTCACACGGCATCGTGCCATAATGCAGCCGGACTGGTATATGACCACAAATTGAGTTTTCTAACAGCCTCATGTCTTACCCAATGCAGACGAGCCCGGACTAGACTATGGGAAGGGAGGCAGCCAACTGCAAGGTGATTTTGACATTGTTCAGTCGTTTATTTGATTTTTATCTCTCACGGTGTATGTTTCAATTCAAGCCACAGCGGAACAATGGAATAATTGCCAGACAGTGGAACGGCAGATGGTCATGCACTGTGATCAACGTTGTAGACACGTGCTACTGCTGTTGATAGTTCAATTCACCTTGCGAGATAACAGACTTTGATGGGTTTTATACATACATATATCAACATCAACGGAAGAGATTTCTTTAATTGTTTATAAAAATTTTTCATTCGACTTTTTGATATTTTATTTTTGGAAATCATCTTCGAATACGTCTTAACAACATCGCCCACGAGACGACTACGTGATCATATTTAAACAGAACGCTGATCTGTATAAAATTTCAGTTATCTGTCTGAATTTGTTGGGCTCTTATATCCATCGTCTTTTGTGTTAAATTGTTATAAGTTATAATGTTAATTATGTTTAAATGAAAATGTCCATGAAGATGGTCTTAAATAGACCGAAACGTCCGACGTCGACTTTATTTTAACATTAATAATGCATATTCAGAATTTTGTTTTTTTTCTGTATTTTTCTTTCATATATATATATATATATATATATATATATATATATATACAAAGCCCAAATACAAATATTATATATATAATACAAAGCCCAAGTGCCACTCAATATAGGCGTTTTTTCCTCTGTCCCTATTGTCTTCAGTCTGTTCTGTGAGTATAAGATTTTCCAAGGCCTCTTTCCTCATTATGTACCTTAGAAACATCAATTGTCTCTTCCTGCTCTTCAGTATATAGGTTTCCTATTCGTCCCTATTTTCTATAAAACCTCATCGTTGCCCGCATGTTAGAACCCAGTCCCCTCTATTATTTTCATATTAAATTCACTTTTTTTTTCAATCAATTCACAAGCAAGGCCGATAATGCCACCAAGACGCAAGGGGTATTGTGAATGAGAGACAATGAAAAGGCAGGTAGCTCGTTAAATAATGGAAGCTCGTCTTATAGAAAGAAATAGTTAAGATTATGGAATAATTACAACACACATTTACTGATCAATACAGAAATATGTTAAAAAGAACAGCCAATCGAAATACGAAACAGCGGTTAGAAAAATCCGAAGCCGTGGTGAAAACGACTTGATCCAAACAACGCCGAGTAATATTGCAT
This sequence comes from Acanthosepion pharaonis, assembly GCA_903632075.3. Classification (NCBI taxonomy): domain Eukaryota; kingdom Metazoa; phylum Mollusca; class Cephalopoda; order Sepiida; family Sepiidae; genus Acanthosepion; species Acanthosepion pharaonis. Next base: position 773,022 of record CAHIKZ030005596.1, on the reverse strand, counting down.
GAAAAAAAAACAAATTCTGTCCGAATATTGATATCGACCAGCAACAGATAACAATTTAGAAATAAAGATATGAAATATAAATATAAAAGATATATAAAAAATATAAAATATTTTGCAAAATATTTTTTCTTTTAATTCAGAATTTTAAAGAAACCATCTTAAAATGTGGGTAATGAAATTTCTATGCTTCGTAACAAAAAGAACAAAATGAATATAACTTGATAATAATAATAATCAATTTGTATTTTTAAAAGCCATGAGAAAATATATTTCATACCTCGACGAAGAAAGGCAGTTCTTCTGGCCTAGAAAAAAAATAATTTTATGAAATTCACCCTCGGCATGACGATAAACAACATCTGTCAACAAAGCCTCTGGTTGGAACATTGGAGATTTAAGGAATTTGGAACCTCTTAACTTTTGTTTTTACCAGGCCCGCCCTGACCCGGGGTGGTAATACCTGTTAGGCTCCCAGCTATAGACTCATAGTAAAACCGAAAATCAAAAATCAACAGTACATTTTTATAATAAAATGCAACAATAATTTTTATAGCAAAATACAATCAATACAACACTAAAACATATAACAAAAATACATTTTTATAGTAAAATTACGAACAATACATTTTCTGACCATGACCTATATACCCGAAAAAATATCTAAAAATAATATGATGTATAAAATTTTGTACAAAATATCAGTAATTGAAAGCATAATGTTAAGTAATTTATATTTAGGCATAAAGGTGTTGATATGCCGCTAAACAAAATCAATTAATTAAGTTTATGGAATAACTATGGTATACATTTACGGATCAATAGAAAAACATGATAAATAGAGCAACCAATCAAAATGCGAAACAACAGTTAGAAAAGTTGCCTAAAATAACGGTTTTTGCTTAATGTAGATAACTGATTAAATGATCTTTATAGCAAAATGACAATTAATGCAACATTAAAAAAATATAAAAATACATTTTTATAGTAAAATTATTAAGAATACTTTTTATCATCTACAAAATGTATATGTTAAAAATATAACTTTACTCTAAAATTATAAAATTATACTTACTGATCAATAGATAAAAAATTGATAAAGAGAGCAGATAATCAAATCACAAAACAACAATTGGAAAAGTTGCCCAAAATAACATTATATCTAAAAATATCTAAAAATAAATATGATGTATAAAATTTTCTACAAAATATCTGTTATTGTAAGCATAAAGTTAAGTAATTTATATTTAAGCATTTTAGCATATGCCGCTAAACAAAATCAACCAATTTTATGGAATAACTACAGCATACTTTTGCTGATCAATAGAAAAATCATGATAAATAGAGCAATCAATCAAAATACGAAACAACAGTTAGAAAAGTTGCCCAAAATAACTATTTTTGCTTAATGTAAATGTCTGATTTGTACATTTCGCTTTTTAAAATGACCAACAGTACATCTTTATAGCAAAATGACAATCAACACGACACAAAAAATAGAGAAATACATTTTTATAGTAAAATTACTAAGAATACATTTTATCATCTACAAAATATATATCTTAAAAAAGAATACCTTTATTCTGAAAGTATAAAATAATGTACTAAATATCTATAGTTGAAAGCATAAAATACAAAATATTTAGATTTCAGCATTACATAACCCATAGCGGTGTTGATATGCCGTTAAACAAAATCAACCAAAATCAACCAACTAAGGTTATGGAATAATTACAGCACACATTTACAGATCAATAGATACAAAATTGATAAACAGAGCAGGTAATCAAATTACAAAACAACAATTGAAAAAGCTGCCAAAAATAACATTTTTTTTTTTTTGCTTAATGTAGATATCTGATTTGTATATTCAGCTTTTTAAAAGTTTTTAAAGGAAATGTCTTGAACCAAGCAACACCGAGTAACATTGCTGGTGCATATATATATATATATATTTCATGTTTAAAAATTATTTTTCTTTAAGAAACACGCGTGATGTTTCATGTCATTCATGGACCTTTCTCTGGTTGGAGAGAAAAATGTGGACATAAAGATCAATTATTAGCAGTAACAAAGTTTCATGTATTAGACGATTTTCTACCCAAGTTAGTTACACTTTCCTCAATAAATAGAGAAATTATTAACCTTTGGATAAAGTGTCACCATTTTAGATGTTTAATTTCGCGCATGCGTGTTAATTATTTTTGATTTTGTCAACTGCACAATATAGTAGTGCCAGTTGGACACCTTCTGTGGGAAAAAAAGAACACCATGACGCAATTCACTCCGCCAGAAATTTGGAAACGGCATGCTGTACTGCTTGGCATTCGCGCCGGAATCTCAAATTCAAAGACAGTGCAGAGGATTCAGAAAGAGTTGGATGATATATCCAGTCAAAATCAAGGTATTTGGAATGATCACTAGTAATGGCGACGCTATGTTTTCTATTTATCATCTCGCAGGGCTTCAATTACAATACGGAGGCGTACATCAAGTGCTTTCAGAAGGTAGTGCTGCCTTGGGTCAAGAGGGTGGCTGCTGAACTTCGAAAATTTCCTCCTTCTCTGAGTGGGATTATTTAACTTGGAAAAGTCGATCAATAAAATGAATCCAGGCAAAATGCCTGTTGTTTTTAATAGTATTTGCCTTAAAGAACAATTTCTACGTATATACAGAGAATATATATATATATATATATATATATATATATATAGAGAGAGAGAGAGAGAGAGAGAGAGAGAGAGAGAGAGGACGTTTTCATTTATGACTTGGATCCAAATTTGCGACTATATATGCAAACTGGGAAAATGTAATGAAAATTAAACAGACAGGTCCTGTCGGTCGAGTTGAATAAAAACATGAAAATGTTCTTGCTTAAATATAGATTTAATATATATAAAATAAATAAATATATATATATATATATATATATATATATATATATATATACATGTATATATATATGTTTTATATATATGTATACATATATATATACGTGCTTATGTGTGTGAGCATATATATGGATTTATATATATGCGCTTATGTCTGTTATTTCGATCTGGGAGGCGGCGCCAGTAGTAAAAGCAGAACCCATCTTTTACCGGTGAAAACTTTAACTTTTGACCCCTAAGAGAAAAGCCGCTTTAAGTTAAAAGATTACCCCAGCTGAACCTTTCTTTACTGGAATTGGAAAGGCATAAGCACAGAGATGAAAACCTGCTTCCAATTTCATCGAAATAGACTTTTCTATTTCCATCGTCCCAACTGTGCACGCTGTTCGGCATCAGGACAATTAACCCCGGGCCAGGAAGAAAGTCTTTTCAACATGTTGTTCGCCAACAAATAGGACTAAAGAGCATATTTGGATCTACAGGCAGGAAATCAAAAACGAACGAAAAAGAAAGGGAAATGTGTCTGGCGCAATACTGGCGGCTTTTCACTAAATTTAATTGTTAAAGAAATATTAGCTAAGTTGAACCCAGGATATCAAGATGAAAATACATCAATAGTTTAAATCGGGATAAATTTTATATAGAAAACACACAGAGAGTGACACATCAAAAGTTCCCTCGCTAGTTTATAATAATTTTTTTTAGGTTTCTATCTATACTGTGGAGTAATGGATAACGGCTCGGATTGAGGAATCGGTGAGCCGAGTTCGAATTCCGGTCGAATCCGTTACATTCACTTACGTTCTAATACCCTTGGGAAAGGTGTGAATCCTCTTCTTCTCCCCAGACAGACCGGGTTCTATAGCCTTGGATCTGGTCTACCGCAGAAAGAAATGGCAACCTACTGCGTCATGGAATTAAATCTGCCTCGTCAGACATGTATCGAAAGCGTGTATCACTCATGGCACATAACTAACTAATATATATATATATATATATATATATATCTTTGAATAAAAACAGACCACGTTAAGATTCCATGTAATAAGCTATTTCACCATAACCCCTTTAACAGGGTTCTGGATCATCAGACTTTACTTCCAAAAGCTGAAATGAAAAATGATGGTTATGGTGAAATAGCTTATTACATGGAATCTTAACGTGGTCTGTTTTTTATTCAAACATATCTGCTCTGAATTTTACATTGTGCTCTCTGGATATCATCCTCCTCAGGTCTACCCATACGGATTACCTAAATTTGCATAAACTATATATATATATATATATATATATATATATATATATATATCCTTTGAGGAGGCTCAACATCTACTAAATCGTTTCTCTGCTGCATGTAAAGCATTTGGTCTTACACTTAGCATAAAGAAAACTGAAGTTGTGCACCAACCTTGTCCTACTCCGAAGCAATTGCTTGGTGAGAAACAAAAGCCACCAGTCTACAAATTTCCAGAGAGACCATTGAAAGTAGAAGACAAACCTCATAGCTATGTAAAGTCTTTCACCTATCTTGGTAGCAAAGTCAATTACAGTGGAACTTTAGATGATGAAATCAGGCCTGGGAATAATAAGGCTAGCAGTGCTTTCGGAAAACTCCGCCATTGCTTGTGGAATGAGCGGGGTATTCGACTGGATACGAAAATTCGGGTTTACAGAGCTGTTGTACTTGACATCCTTTTGTATGGCTCAGAGTTGTGCTCTCCACACAGGTACCATATACGCCAATTAGACGTTTTCCATAAAAGCTGTCTGCGTGCAATCTGTGGAGTTAACCTTCAAGATAGGACATCTAACGTAGACCTGTTTAACAGGTGCAATATTGGAGGAATCGAGACTTTTATCATACAGTCTCAGTTACGGTGGACTGGTCATGTTTTGAGATTGTCTGATGACAGAATACCCAAGATCCTAAACAACCAGTTAGATCAGGGGTACAGGAATGTAGGACGCCCTTGGCTAAGATACAAAGCCCAGCTGAAAAGCAACTTGTCAACAGGCAATATACCACATAACACCCTTGAGCGCTTAGCCTTGGAGGGGGTAGAATGGAGATCAACGTGTTTTAGTGGACTCAGCGATTTTTAATCTGCTTATCTGAATCATCTTCAAGAAGCGAGAGCAAGATCTAAAAGGTCAGCCAATCTAACAGTGATCTCATCTCACAATCCTTACACTTGCTCCATATGTGGCCTTCTTTGTAAATCACTAGCGGGTCTTAAATGCCACTTAAGATTATCGCACAAAATATTGTCTAAATCGTGTAACAGCTTAATTGTCCATGGCAGAAAATGTTTAATATCTAAAAAACACTCAGGTAATTGGATTTCTTAGAGGTTTTCAGATAACACGGGCGGTCATCTTGATGCTATTTGTCATAAGAATCACTGAAAAACTCTTTGAGATATTCAGCTGGAATGAGAACAGGTTAAAATCGTTTTATGCCAGCCCCACTGTCTTCCCAGACGAGCAATGGTGAGAGGAAAAAGATCATTCAGGCTTTCAATAATGTTAACAATATTAATACACTGGCTTCCATCTTAAAAATCCATTCAAGTACCACCGAGAGAACAGTGAATAAGCTTAAAAAGAGGGAACAGTAGATACAAAAACTGGATCTGGAGGTCAAAACAGCAAGAGGGGTCATCATTTCAACTTGGGACTAAATACATTCTTATTGTTCAATTGTCCAATAGTATTATTAAACAAATCTCGGAGTATTCCAGTAAGTAATCATTTTTAAGATACAACAGTTCACAGCTTATTCTAGCAATTGAACAATTTTGCTATTGCACGATTTAGACAATTTTGCTGTTACAACCGTTACACACACACACACACACACACACACATATGCATCTATCATTCTGTTTCAGTCTGTTCGTATTTTCTCACTCATTCTGTTCGCATCTCTCTTTCTCTCTCTCTCTCTCTTTCTGTATATATATATATATATATATATATATCTATATATATATATATATATATATATATATATATATATATATTCATTTCAACCTATATATATATATATATATATACATACATATATATATATATATATATATATATATATATATATATATATATATCTTCATTTCAACCTTTTCAAGTAAAGTCTGATGATCCAGAGCCCTGTAAAAGGGGTGGGGTGAAAAAAAATTTATTACATGGAACCTTAAAAGTGGTCTGTTTTATTCAAACAAAATATATATATATATATATATATATATATATATATATAGCATAATGAGAAGCCACGTATACTTTCTTAATATGTATATATAGAAAAAGTTTTCAAATTAAAATTATAATGTTTTATTTTATGAAAATATTTATTTATTTATATATATATTTGATATTTCAAATTGTCCTCAATTTTTCATCAGAAATAACTGTTTGTTACAAATAAATTAAAATTACTGTTTGTTGGCAAGTAGCGTCCTTCGCGAGACGCGGACGTCACGTGATATGGAACGTCACTGTTCAGATATTCCTAACTTAAATCTAACTGTCATAAATATTTTAAAAAATATTTTTTTACTATATCTAAAGAAATTGCTTAGCTATTGAAATATTTATAAAGATTTAAAACACCTAAGTCCCTATTCAACCCTAATTCATGTGTATTTAATTTTAAAATCCAATATGTTTTTTTTTTTTCTGCGTGTGAATGTGGAAGTAAAATCGAATCTATTAATAAACATTTGCAGTTTTCTAATGTGTGTCCTGATTGATTGTGGTGTTTAGCTATGGGGAATAAGGGTTGTTTTGACGTATTGTTTGTTTATGGTTATTAAAACGAAATCTAAAAATTGTTTCCAGACTCACCAATATATCCACTATTAGGACATAAGTTGCAGAATAAATAATAGATTACGTTATGGGTATCGCAGGTGAGGTTAGGTGGCTGTATCCTGATATTGGTGTTGGGTACGTAAATGTATTAGCTATTACTAAATGTTTGCAAACTAAGCAACGAGGTTTGTTACATTTGTAATTTCCTGTTTGGTTTCTATTGTTTAGATATTTGGTAGAGGTGAGGATAGCTGATAAGTTAGGTGATTGTTTCATTGCATTTATGGGTGGTTTATCGAAAATGTCTTTGATCTTGTTGTCTAATTGGAGGTTCTTGTAATCATTTTTTAAATTATGAATATGTGTGGGAATATTGATTGTGGTTAAAAACCATGGGAATCCGATTGTTGTTTTATTTTTCTTGTATGTGAGAAGTGTGTTACGATTTATCAGGATAGTTTTATTTAGTGCTTTTTTATTATTTTTATTGGGTATTTGCATTTTAGGAATTGTTTTGTTAAGTTATTAATATTGTATAGAAAATCTAAATGGTCTGAGCATATGCGTTTGGTTCTAAGAAATGAGCTGTATACAATAGATTTTTTTAATTTAAAGGGATGACAGCTGTTAAAGTGCAGGAATTTATGTTGGTTTGTGGGTTTGTTGTATAGACTGGTAGAAAGTGTATGTTTGTTTAATTTTATCATAACGTCTAAGAAAGGGATGGATGTGTATGAGTGCTCCATGGTAAATTTAATTGTATCGTGGAAATTGTTGCAGAAAGTGAAAAAGGTTTTTAATTTTTCTGATCCATGAGTCCATAATAAGAAAATGTCATCAATATATCTAAAGTAATGTGATATATATGATATATGCATCTATCATTCTATTTAAGTCTGTTCGTAAATGCCTATATCAGCCTGTTCGTATCATCTAGCTAGCTAGCTTTTTATCTATCTCTCTTAGTCTGTTCGTATGTATCTGGCCCATTGTATTTATCTATCAGCAATTGACTGGTTGAATTATATTTCTCGTTTTTCTTTTGCCTAAGTTCATATTTATTTCTTCCCGTGTACTTTCGAATGTTGATACATTCGTTTTCGACGATTGTCCTGTGTATATTTACACAAGTGCTTTTGTTCCGGCGTTCTCATGTTTGCTGGAACCAATTCCCCAATTCCAAGTAGCTCAAGCTGGCGTCATATAAACGATCAAATTTATTTATATATATATATATATACATATATATATATATATATATATATATATATGTATGTGTGTGTGTGTGTGTGTGCAAGAATTTAAATGCAACATCAATCACCACCTACTGTCCTGTCTTTCATTGTTTTCACTTCACTAAACTTGAGTAACCCCTTGTGTCTTAATGGCATTATCGCCTTGCTTGCGGCAAAATTATAAAAACTGATATTGTTATTTAATACGTGTTGTTTTTTTTTTAAATAATAATTGTTTCTGACATATACAACTTTTTTATTCTATTCTCTCTATCACTTTAAATATATATATATATATATATATATATATATATTTATTTATTTTCTCTTTTTTTATTTTTATTTTTTCTCTTTTTTCCTTTTACTTTATTTCTTTTTCTCAATATTCCCACATATCACTTCCGTTTTCTTAAACCATATAAATAGGTCAAGGTTAGGTCACTCCTCCTACCCCAATATAAAGCTTATTTAAGAGAGATGTAAATTTTACCCACCCTATACTTTGTATTGTCTCTTTAACCGCCACCTTCACCCTCCCTGTTTAATTACAAAAATTACACTACCCATCAATTTCTAATCACATTTTTCCTCTCATTTCATTGTTGGAAGTGTTACCTGATAATCCGATATCCTTTAAAAAGGATTTTGGTGAAATAAATTATTGTAATGGTACCTTAAAGTGGTCTGCTTTTCATTAAATATATATATGTGTGTGTGTGTGTGTATATATATGTATGTATATGTATATATGTATAAGTGTGTGTGTGTGATCTTACCAAGTCTACTGTTTATCACATTTTTTATTCAATTTCTCCCACTTATAGGCGTCAGACTTTAGTCCTGTTTTAGTTTTCCTTCCTTCTTTCATATCTTTCATGAGGTTTACCTTCTATATTACGTACGTTACTTTATTTTCTTTTTCTTTTATTTGTTTTCAATTGCTTTTTTTATTTCGATTTTCTGTTTTTTTTTCTTTTTCTATTTTCCTTATTTCTCTTTGTTTTTTGCTTCCTTTTCTCTTTCGCGCACTTTTTCTTTTTTTTTTATTTACTTTTCTTTGTGTCCTTGTTTCTTCTATTTCCCCATCACTTCCTGGTCTCGCGATCAGGTTTCTTCCCATATTTGCCTTTCATTCATAACTGGTCCCTCCTTTCTATGACTCACATCTAACTCTTCACTTTCACTTTCACTTTTACTTTCTCTTTCTCCGTAATTCTCTTGTACCTCTTCTTTGTTTCGTCCTTCTCTCGTTCTATATCTACTTCTCATCTTTTCTTACACATTTGCTCACCAATTTTCTTGCCGCTTATTTCCTTACACACAAAACACTCTCTAATTCCCAAATACCTACCCACTCTCTTTCTCTCTGACTTAATCTCTCTCTTCCAGTGTCTCTATCTCGATCTATCTTGTTCTCGTTTTTTTTCTTCTCGCTTTTTCTCGTCTTTTTTTTTGCAAATGAAATATGTTCAGTAGTGTATATATATATATATATATATATATATATATATATATATATATATATATATATATATATATATATATATATATATATATATATATATATATATATAATTTAAATAAAAACAGACCACTTTAAGGTTCCATGTAATAAATTATTTCACCACAGCCCTTTTAAAAGGACTGCGGATCATCAGACTTTACTTCCAAAAAATGTTTGGAAGTAAAGTCTGATGATCCACAGTCTGTTTTTATTTAAATTATTTGCTCTGAATTTACATTGAGCTCTCTGGATTTTATCCTCCTTAGGTTTACCCATACGGATTACCTAGTTTTTTTATAAACTATATATATATATATATATATATATATATATATATATAATAAATATAGTCATAAGATGTGCTATATTTATGGGATAAAGTGCTCAATATCAGAGATAGAGCGTGTGTAAATATAAAAGTGAACAGAGAAGTCAACACTTAGAGGCGACAGTCTGTTTCATGCTATATGCAACCGTCAGGCCATTGTTCAGGGGGTATCACCGATTTATTGCTTACATTTGTCGTTTGTTCTTTTTATGCACTTATAATTGGTGTAAGTTTTTTGTCGAGTTTGTGCAATTCCGAGCAATTTGCGTTTGCGCGCGAGCGCCCACCTGCACGGATGTACGTACATGTAGGTTGCCGTGATTATTATTGTTTTATTATTTTCTCTTCGTTTTCTTCTCCACTTTACACTCTTAAACACACACACACATATATGTGTGTGTGTGAGAGAGAGAGAGAGAGAGAGAGACAGACAGAGACAGAGTGAGAGCAGGTTTGTGCATTGACAGTTTTTGGAAAATTTGATGTAAATTTCATAAATATGATGGATAATAGTTGAAATAATGGACAAATACGTGGACGTATCAATAACCCAGGAGAATATAACATCATCAAATAATAATTAAGTTCTCAAAAGCAACTTCATAGATAGATAGATAGATAGATAGATAGATAGATAGATAGATAGATAGATAGATAGGAAAACACTAAGATAGATAGATAGATAGATAGATAGATAGATAGATAGATAGATAGATAGATGGGAAAATAATGCGATAGATAGATAGATAGATAGATAGATAGATAGGAAAACACTGAGATAGATAGATAGATAGATAGATAGATAGATAGATAGATAGATAGATAGATAGATGTTGCATTAAAATGGCATCCCCAAAATGTATAAGCTTGAAAATTGATAAATATGTAGGTGAGAAGAGAAAGGAAATATTTACAAAGAAAGAAAGAAAGAAAGAAAGAAAGAAAGAAAGAAAGAAAGAAAGAAAGAAAAAGGAACTATAAAGAAAGAAAATAAAAATAAAATATAAAATGAATAATTGTTTAAAGGCGAGAAGAATTAGAAAGAAAGAAAGAAAGAAAGAAAGGAACTATAAAGAAAGAAAATAAAAAATAAAATATAAAATGAATAATTGTTTAAAGGCGAGAAGAATTAGAAAGAAAGAAAGAAAGAAAGAAAGAAAGAAAGAAAGAAAGAAAGAAAGGAACTATAAAGAAAGAAAATAAAAAATAAAATATAAAATGAATAATTGTTTAAAGGCGAGAAGAATTAGAAAGAAAGAAAGAAAGAAAGAAAGAAAGAAAGAAAGAAAGAAAGAAAGAAAGAACGATAGAAGTGAAAAAGAAATAGAGTAAGAAGTAAAGAAAGAAATGGGGAATAGAAAAATATATGAAATTGAAAGTAATCCAAAGACTGGAAGAAATATATCCAACATTCACTGCCATATAAGATATCACACAAGCAGATATGTTGTATGATTCTGTTCATAAAGTTACCATAGAGGATTCTGAATTTACTGACTTTTATTATAGTTTTCGAGTGAGAAGATATGCATCTTGAAAACTATTATAAAATACACAGAAAGCACGGCGGAATAATGGATTGCTGCTCGGATTGAGAAATCATTCACTTTACTTTGGAAAAGTGTGAATCCATCTCTTTCCCCACACCCTAAGCTATGGGTAAAGAGTAGGACAGCCTGGGTTCGGTTCTATAGTCTTGGGTGGTAACTGATCTAAGATGTAGAAATTCAAAATTGCATGCAGCTAAGGATCGTTCGCATTGACTCGATGTTACCGACTACGGTCGAGTCCCTTTTTTTTATTATAGTTTTCATTTATCGAAAAAGCGTTTTCTTTTCTAGAGAAATAGGTGTAGAAATTGCCCGAGCGCTTTCGGGTAATTTCTTAGCTATTTGCAAGTATATTGCTTATTTTACTGTAATAAATGGCGTGTAAGTGATATTGAAGACACTCTAAATGTTGCAGAAAAAAAATATATATATATATATATATATATATATATATATATATATATATATATATACGAGGTCCGTCTGAAAAGTAACGGGACTGGTGTCACAAACATTTTATTTCAATTCTAAGCATAAATGGTTCCTCCTTCAAATTAATCCCCATCGAGTGTAATTACATCCTTCTCTATTACGCATCTAAGGATTATTCTTAGATGCCTCTCAGCTCCGTCGTTACTGCCTTCTTGATGGTCTCCGCGCCTTCAAAACGGGTCCCCTTGGCGATCTCCATGAGCTTGGTCAGGGCGCAGGATCAGGTTGTTCCAATACGGCGATGTTCTTCGCGGCCAGAAACTGCCGGATGCTCCGGGTGTTGTGAACAGGTGCATTGCTATGGTGAAACAGCCACGATTTGTCCTGCAACAACTATCGTCTCTTCTTGCGCACTGAGCCAAGCAAACGCTGCGGGTTCTCTTTGTAGACTGATCGTCTAGCCCGGTGGCAAGACGTCACCGTGCCTCTCATATCAAAGAACTGAGGTCGCGTTACTTTTCAGTACGTTATATAGGGTAAAAGTGTGCTATAACAATAGTGATATAATAATGGCGTTCTAATATTCTGTCGCCTTTGTTTACTGGCCCAGAAAAAAAAGGGAAAATTTTAAAGTCTCAATCTTCAGTTGACTAAACCAAAATGTGTATTATTGTTTAATTTTCGTTTCACATATGATAAATTGTGCTGCACTAATCTTTACAAGCCATGAAATCTTGTCTGCAATGATATATTGTCCATTATTAGTCTGAAGAAGTTCCTTCTCAGAATGAAACGTGTCACTATTTTGTCATTTATTTACATTTTAGTATAATACCATCTTGGTAGAAACCATGGTCACAAAAAGGTCAGCATTTCGGATATTTTATATCTTAACTTGCCCTACATTTTTGTTTTCTGAAAATTGTATTGAACAGTCTTTTAATTTAGCCGTTCTTAAGACAAATATCATTTTTTGCCAACGATTTTTTATATATATATATATATATATATATATATATATATATATATATATATATATATACATATCACACACACACACACACACATATTTTTTTTCGAACGTAACTCATAATTGATGCAATAATAGTTAATAAAAATGAACACGATACTGCCCCTGTCTAAATGATTGGATTTCTCTGTATCAATGGAAACAAAGAATTATGAATTCTATGTGCGTTTAAAACTCAGTAAATTTTAAAATAAGTTATTCCAAAATTGGCTTGAAGATGAAACAGAACTAATGCTTTTTAATTTAATTATATAATTAAATTTGAAGTTTTAGCTTCGGTTTTTTTTAAACATGGTAATTCCTGTGTAGCGAAGAAACCATATTTTAAATCAGTTAATTTATAATATTTATGCTCTGTAAATTTACATTAAGCATTGTTTTGTAAAAATAAAAAATATCACTAAGAACACCGGGTTATATATCTTACTGTTCTTTTTTTTTATTATAATATATATATATATATATATATATATATATATATATATATATATATTGTCTTTCTAGTATGTGTGTGTGTGCGCGTGTGTGTGTGTGCGTGTTAATGAATGAATGGTGGTGTGGAAATCGTAATGTGTGTTCCATGTTTTCTCTCCTTTGTTTCCTGGTCCAGAAATAAAATAAAGTATTGTATTGAGCACTCTTTTAATTTAGCCGTTCTTTAGGCAAATATCATTTTTGCCAACGACTGAATTTATATATATATATATATATATATATATATATATATATATATATATATATATATATATATATATATATATATATATATATATATATATATAAATATATATCATGACTTTCTTGTGTGTGTGTGTTAATGAATGAATGGTGGTGTGAAAATCGTAATTGTATGTTCCACCTTTTGTCTCCTTTGTTTTCTGGTCAATCTTTTTTCTGGGAAATCTTCAGTCGACTTAAACAAAATCAGAATTATTTTTTAATTTTCGTTTCACATGATGAATTGTGCTGCACTAATTCTACAAGCCATGGAATTTTGTCTGCAGTGATATATTGTCTATTAGAATATAATATATACAGATGTTATACTAGCAACTATCAGGTTTGCATGAATCAAATGTTAAATTTAAAATTGTATGCGATTATTTAAATGATCACATTTTTTTAAAAATCAGAAACACTTAACTTGTGGACGATCTGTGAAAATACACACAATCGCTGGTGTTAGAATGATTTTATCTTCTTCACTGAAAATGAACATTCATTAAAACTTGTACAGGGTGTCCATAAAGTTCGTGTGCACTTAAAAAATTTACAACTTTATTTGTATTTGCGATAGAAATAATCTGTATAAAATGTTATAGAGTTTAATGTACCTAGTTTTAAGTATATCTAAAATGACTAATGTGATTTCAGGCATTACTGTAAATCAGTTGGCAAACTTTTTCCGTGAACTGCAAAATTGTATTACCCTTTGTATTGCTAATGATGGAGGACATGTGGAAGCTAAAATAAAATTTCAATAAAACCTTAAAAAATTTACTTCTTTCTAATCATTTTTACAAATTATTTCCATCGCAAATACAAATAAAGTTATAATTTTTTAAAGTGCACACGAACTTTATGGACACCCTGTATATAATATTAATGGTTACATTAATTCTGATTAGGGTTTGGAGCACTGGAATGTTAAGATGGTAAGAAATCACTCAGCTTTCTTTTTAGAGTCTTTGTTCTTTGTCAAAATAATATTTAGGATAAACAGGTTCACATAATGGATTTGGAGAATATCACAAATTTTTGACAGAAAATGTCCAGATAAATACTTGAAGGTTAGATGTAATTTTCCGAGTGGAAGGTCAACCAACTTCAGAAAGACGAAACCAAAGCAGCAGATGAATGCTTTGATGAAATAGATCTTTGCGTTTTTGTTTGGATATTTGGCATAGAGTGCACGGGCAACGTATAGTGCTGCTGCAATATGCAAGCCGAGAGAAATTTCAAATCCAGGAATTGGAAGCAAAACAATGATGTAGCTGACAATTGAGATCAGGATGGAGATGAATATTCTGGCAGCTGATCAACCATTAAGAAGGGAGGCACCCTTCACACACATGAAGAAGGCCGCTGATCAAGGTCGACAGATTCCTGCTCTTGAGTAATGATGCGTAAAAGCTGTATTGGTGACACCCGTGACAATCGCTCAATTAACTGGTCATAGTTCGCCGGTGTTTGCGCTAGCAAGAAGTTTTAAGTCATTGTGACCGAGGCTTTCAGAGTTTGAGCGTACTTTTCTTGTTGAAAAGTGTTGATCACGCCAGATTATGCGTTCTGCATCAAAGCTCTACACAGCAATGTTGCAGCATGTTGAAGAAATACAAATGTGAAATTGGACGTTGAAGAAATATGAATATTTTAGCAGTATTTTAGCAGGCTTCTGTAACAGAGGTTTAACGGGTTTCTGTAACAATGTTTTAGCAAGCCTCTGTAACCGAATTTTAGCAGGCTTCCGTAACAAGTTTTTAGTAGGCCTCTGTAACAGGGTTTTAGTAAACTTCCGTGGCAGTTTTAATAGGCTTCCATAACAAGGTTTAAGCAGGCCTTTTTAACAGGGTTTTATTAGGCAGCCATAACATTGTTTTAGCAGACTTCCGTAACAAGTTTTTAACAGGCCTCTCTATAAGAGTTTTAGCAGGCCCCCGTAACAGGGTTTTAGATGTCCTCAATAACAGGATTTTAGCAGGACTCCGTAACATGGTTTTAGAAAGCCTCCCTAACAAGGTTTTAGCAGGTGTCCGTGACATAGCTTTAGCAGTCATACATAATATAATATTAGCAGGCCTCTGTAACATGGTTTTAGCAGGACTCCGTAACATGGTTTTAGCAAGCCTCCGTAATGAGGTTTTAGCAGGTGTCCGTGACATAGTTTTAGCAGTCCTAGATAATATAATTTTAGCAGGCCTCTGTAACATGGTTTTAGCAGGCCTCTGTAACATGGTTTTAGCAAGCCTCCGTAATGAGGTTTTAGCAGGTGTCCGTGACATAGTTTTAGCAGTCCTAGATAATATAATTTTAGCAGGCCTCTGTAACATGCTTTTAGCAGGCCTCGCTAACAGGGTTTTAACAAATCTCCGTAACAAGGTTTTAGCAGACCGCCGTAACAAGTTTTTTAGCTGGCCCACGGAGAAAAAGAATTTAGCAGACATCCGGAACAAGATCATGGCCGAACTCTTTAACAGGGTTTTAGAGGGCTTCCGTAACAGAGTTTAAATAGCACGCCTAGCAGACGGGTATATTCGGATATAAGCAGCCATTGCAGTGATGCTGCAAAATTTGTGACGATAGAAATTCAAATGCATAAATTGAAAGTAAAGCACTGATGTAGCTGATAACGGAGATCAAAGCAAAGATGATAATTCTGTAAGTAGACCAACCATTAAGAAGGATGGCGCCACTGATGACCACCCATATGAAGGACGGCGTGATTGATCATTGATCAAGACCTGCGAATTCCTGCTCTTGGGTAATGATCCGTAAAAGCTGCAACGAGGCATCAAACGGTGCCATCCTGTGGGCGACTTAAAATAACATTGAATCTGTATCACCGGCGATGTACCTGTCGGTGCTTTCTAAAATGATCGCCAGAGACATAGCGCCAACAGAAACATAGACAAGGTTAACGAAAATATCGAAAAGCATGTCCAGGTATTCAAGTAGACATTAGCGTACTGGTTAGTTATGTCGAAACGAATTCCCTGTCGGCAGATTTTAACGTCCCTACATCTCAGAAAAACAAGGAAATATATCGCTTAGAAAGACGGAGTCAGAAAATGAGCTTTGAAAAGCATTTTGACTGCCAACTTCACTTATGTTCTATGCGTGATATACGCTTAGGCGATCATGTATCTTTTGATACTTGACTGATGAGGCAGAGTTTTTTTTTTTTTCCTCGCACTAGGTTGCCATTTCTTTCTGCGGTAGGCCAGTTGCCACCCAAGGCTGAGGGAGGAGAAAAGGACACATATCTTTCCGAAGTGTCTTAGCACGTAAGTGAATATCTTAGCACGTAAGTGAATGTAATTGATTCGACTGGAATTCGAACTCTGTTCACCGATTCCTCAATCCAAACCGCTATTCATTACTCCACCGTGCCTCTTCTGTCAACATACAAAAATAAAATAATGGCTGCAATCTAGCAAGTTCTTCTTAGCGGAAATATTGTTATTATTAATTTCTGACCAAACATTCTTTAATCTTGTTTTTTATTGCTTTTTTATCCCAATACAAAAGTTGTCCGATATTCACTTTCATGACCTGGTAGGGTTCAAAGGGGGGTCGTGGGTGACGAATTATTTTTCAACCCCTTTTTCACAGACGAGATGTCTCAGGCCTCTCGGTAATCTATCCCTATTCCCATGAAAAATATTCTGGTGAGATATATTAGTTCCACTAGTTCAGACCTTGACAAAAAGGACTCGCCATGCCACGCACACGGAGACGAATCGTCCTCATTTCCTTCGGATTTCATTTGTAAGAAAGAAGTTTCCTGCAGACTGCTTCTTCCCAAGAACTGCTACTTTGTGGGACATACACCCAATAGGATGTTATCCAGATCTTAAGCTTTTAAAGTCTAAGGTTGAACCATTATCTCTCCTAGATAACCTCATAATCTGGACTTCTTACCTCCTCTTCTAACGTTCATGCAACATCATCTACCTTGAGCGGCACTTGGTCCTTGTAGACGGTGAACATTAGTAAAGAAATATATTTTTCCTCTATTAGAATTAACAATATTATTTACTGATGATGATGATGAAAGATGATGTATTTTCCTGTTTTTATTTTTTATAAGAGTTTCCATTTTATTTTAAAACCATAAATTTATTTTTGAAATCATTAGTTATAAACAAGGCCACAATGTATTGTCCGTATTCGGGATTTCTACATTCCAGCCAAATTTAGACTGCCTTCAATAGCACATACACACACTTTATTACAGCAATATAAGTAGAACATTATTTATTACAGTAATATATCTAAAAGATAGTTTATAGATTAGCCGAAAGCTTTAGGATTCAACAAACATTTAGGAAACTTATACACTCATTAACTGTCGAAAAGAAAACACTTGTTTGTAAATAATGTTCAAAAGTAGGGAACCTCGAAGCGGTGTAATGGTTAGCAAGCTTGTCTTGCTAGAGAAATTATGACTGAGTAGTGAGTTCGATCCTCACTGGGTGCCCCATTCTTTCGGCGTCGTGCCACATCTAAGTTACGCTTGGAAAATCACTATAATTTGCATAAGTATATTGTCTCTCTCACACGCACATATATATATATATATATATAAATTAAATTTAAATAGAAAACAGACTACTTTAAGAGTCCATTGATTATAATTTATTTCCCCAGGTATATGGTTTTTACCTGGTTCATGAGGCCACACTTCTAAGGAGCCTTAAAGTTGTCTGTTTTCTATTTAAATTGAATTAATAATTGCTCTGATTTGACATTGAGCTCTCTGGATTACATCCTCCTTGGGATTATCCATACAGATTACCAAATTTTTCATTACTCATATATATATATATATATATATATATATATATATATATATATATATATAAGTGTGTCTGTCTGTGTGTGAAGGATGTATCGAAAATGCGTTTACGAACTTTGGGAGTGGATTCCTCACACCAAAATAAGGACAAAAGTTCATATAAACATGTGTCCGCAAATCATTCATTTTTGTGTTATTAATTTTAAAGTTTACGGTAGACACTTTCAAATGTAGAGTCCAAGATACAATCCAAAAATACTTTTCCTGTCACCAAAACATGGTAAAATGTGCATATCAACATTAGTCCAAAAGGCCATCTTTTTACCTCAACACAACAACTTATGACAAATGTTCAAATTTTCTTCCTTTTGCTGTTGGATAAGTAAGCAATGAACTGTTCCATGGCCTGCTCAATCTGTGGAGCCATCTAAAACAATTCGTTTATGCAGCAGACATTAATAATGCAGAGACGCTTCATAAACGTGTCATGGGGGCCTGCGAAACCATTCGATACTGGATGGGTGTATTTAAATGGGTCCACCAGTCAATGATCCGACGTGAGCAGAAACATAAAAATCTGACTTGTACCAAACGGTGTGGGGAAAAATGTAAATATATTATTAATAGAACACACACACACACACACACACACACACACACACATATATATGTGTATGTGTGTGTGTGCGTTGTTGTTATTGTGTATGTGTGTACATATGTGTTTTGAAACATAGAAATATAGGTCCTTGCTAGATTAGATAATCGTTATATATATATATTTTAATATATTTTTTATGTTTGTATTTGATTTGTAATCTGTAGTTGATATTACTTTTGTGAAATTTTCTTGATTACACAGCGGCCCTTTTATCAATGCCCTTCGGTTTTAGTTCCCACCGCCCCATCTCTCCCCCACCCCTTTTTCTTTTCTTTTCTTTTCTTTTCTTTTCCTCTCCCTCTCTCATCTTCTGATCTTTAAGATTATATCGTCTATTGTGTGTGTATGTCACCTTAAAATGTATCTTTTCCGGTGTATTAGAAATCCGAGAATATTCATATTTCTCTCACTTAAACCGTCTTTGACTCCCCTCTCTAAAACTTCTCTCTGTTAAATTTTAATCCCCCACCTTCTCTCGTCTGTTACCCCTCTCTTTAGCTCTAACATTCGTCCCACATTCTCATACTTACACTCTCTCTAAATTTTATTTTTTATTCTCGGTGTTGTTTTTTCTGTTTTCTTTTTGAATTTAAAGGTCTGATGAATTGGATCGTATTTACGATTCCAATGGAATAAATTATGACCATGGAATATTAGTGTTTAAGCCTTTTTATTATATATATATATATATATATATATATATATATATATATATATATATATATATATATATATATAATAAAAAAATGACAATAGAAAACTAGTAATTGCTGACGCGTTTCGTCCATTGTGGACTTTTATGACAGCAAAATACGAAATGAATTTAATTGAACAAGGTAACTAATAACACCAAAATACAGAATGTTCCTAGCAACTGGAATGCAGAGAAACGCTATTTTCATATTGTTAACTGAAAATAACATCAGTATTTGTCACGTGTGGAGAATATTGTCATTATATCTGTGTTGATGTATTCAATCATTTTCTTTTGATTTTATGAATCTGTTGTGAACTTTTGTTTGTGAGAGCAGTAATTTTGTTAAGAAAGGTGAAATGGGGAAAAAACCCGGGCGTAGATTAATATTTGGATAATATTCTATGGCGGCACTCACTAGAATTTTCTTCCTGTGTGTGTTATTTTCTTTCTTTTTTTTGAGTGTTAAATCGGAGAAACTTTCATATATATATATATATATATATATTGACAGCGCAACAATCAAATAAATATTCGCTACACAATGCAACATTGGGTACAACAACCAAATGCGTACGTATATACACAACGACACATATATACGTATATATACCAAGTCCCATACTCTTCACATACGTTTATGTTTGTGTGAGCTCCGGTAGATGAGCGTGCGTGTGTGTGTGTGTGTGTGTGTGTGTGTGTGTGTGTGTGTGTGTGTGTGTGTGTGTGTACGCCAATGAGTGTACGGGCGTGTATGTATGTTTGCTTAAGTATGAGTGGCGTCCAGACAATTTTTCTTCCTACTTCCATAAAAACACCGATATACGCAACCCTATATAAATCCAAAATTTAAAAATTAATCAGTTTGTCTGACGATCGCAAAAGCGTGAAACCCAGGATCACATACTCACATCAATCTAAGTAAATATATATATATACACACACGCACACAAATATATATATATATATATATATATATCAATATTTAACGATCAATTGATTATTATTCCTCATTGTGACATTGCTTCGTAGATTGTTGTGTTCAAGCTCATATTTGTATCCACCTGACTGAGTTCAATACGAGCCAGCTATGCGTGGATAACAATGACATTAACTACCTCATGGGTGATTTAATAGTGTCATGCTAAGCCACCTTCGAGATAAGAACAACTTTCAATGACCTGAGCTAACCAACTACCTACTGAAACACAATACAATCTCTTGATGTCTATTTTACACCCCCTTAAGCTCGCGCAAATATATTTATATACACGCTCGTATATCGAATCTCTTTATGATGGCACCGTGAATCGAATTCCATCGCCTTTCTTCGTCGCAAATCAATTGATGTACTTATATTTTCTAAGAGATTATTGTCATTTTGATAAATATAGATGTGTTGGTGGCAAAGGCATATATTATGTATATGCGTTTGCTTAATAAGTTGTTTTTAAATATTCTAAGATTTGTCTTTATCTAACGTGTCTCCCACCTGCTAAGACTGTCACACTGCCTGTACATCATTATAAATTGATAGCATCCAATTGCTAGATAGATAGATATGAACCGTGGTAAACATAGACAAGCAGACTCATGTAGATTAATGAGAAAATCATTTGGCATATGTAAATAAAATTAGAAAGGAGTAAAAGAAAGAAGCGGTATAAGACACATCTATTTGAGCAGATGCCTTAGATTAACGTGACGTGGCGTTGTTATATAAAAATCAAAGTCGATAGAAAACCACACGCACATATATATAGTGATTTACTGACCATAATTTAGATGTGGAATATATATATATATTTCTCAGAGAAAAACGTTAAAAAACATTTCCTTCCTCTTTGCCGTGCGACGATAGCCTAGGGTTAGGACCGCTGACTGGTGTCAAATCGGTCGAGTTTCGATCCCGGCTTGAACCAGTCGGATGTCTATCCGCACTGAAGAGCTGTGATACAGCGAAACAGTTAATAAGACAAGGACAATAACACCACTACATTCAGAAGAAAAAAAAACCTTGTCCTGCAACAAGTAAAATCAGCAAGAAAATATCATCGAACATTTAAATAATGAAATCCACAAACATAACATGACACTAAAAAAAACACCTTGACCGAACCGGAATAAAATAAATTTAATAAATAAAATAATCCCTCATGCCTAAGAGTATTAGGCAAAAGCGCCAAGAATTACAGAACATTTGGACAGGTTCTACATACTTTGTGTCCAAAAAAGAAAACACTTGTTCGAAGACAAGAAAAATTAAATAAAAAGCTTAATCCAAGTACCTTGTTTGTCGTTTTTAATGAAACATGCATAAATGAAGGATTGCTGTCTAAATACACAATATATATATATATATATATAGATAGATAGATAGATAGATAGATAGATAGATATGCGTATATTTCAGCATCATGTTTTCATTGAGACATGTTTCGTTGACTAATTTAGATATGTTCGGTCTGCAATAGGATCATTTTCGGTTTTCAATGGGATCATTTTATATTCGCGGAAAAAAAATTGACGTCATTATTGAAGAACGAGAGAAAATCGCCGTGTACGTTACCTCCCCTTAAACGGATTTTGGATGGAGCGGCTTGGGGATATTAGTCGTGGCTCTAAGGGGCACAGACCTATGGGTAAAGGATGAGTTCCACCACGAAATATGTGAACGAGCGGCGCAATATTGAGTTTAGTTCTCTACCTCTTCGTCACTGAGGCTTTTTAGTACAACTGGTATGACGTTTGCCTGTCAATGTAATTGTACGGGTTTCAATTCTGAGTAGTGGATGCGCATTGCTGATGAGTCCCAAATATAGGACGAAATGGCCGGCCAGTGTTTTCTGCATTCTGTTGAGGTTTCTTCTAGACTCTATAAATTACTTAATTATCTCAAATCCCCCTTAATTTCTATCATATATATATATATATATATATATATGTATGTATGTATGTATGCATGTATATGTATATTGTTATATAGGAATAAAGTACAGCTGCTGACACTAGAGTTTGAACACAGATCCTTATTTCTATCTTATCCTCTATTACTATACGGATCACTCTATCTACACTATCCTCCTTTATCTATAGTATTCCCTATATTATTTCTCTATACTGATCTCTATACGGAATACTATACGAATTAATATTCGAGCGAGTATTACCGATCGAGTGTTATTCGAAGGCGTCTGACACCAGTATTGTTCAACGGCGTTACTGTAGTTGTATCTGCGATTACAAAGTCTCTACTACAACGCGCATTACGAAAGTGACAACGAGTATTCGTTGACATCACAATATATATATATATATATATATATATATATATATATATATATATATATATATATATATATAGGGGTTAGGATATATAATGGTATACGAAACAAAAATGGAGATGATGAGACAAAGTGGTCGGAACGGGATGATAAAAATCCATTGGGATCTTTGAGGTAATTAATAAAATTACGTATCTGATCCGGCGGCCAGAACATAGAAACCTGCAAAAAGACTAGCAGAAATATGCTGGATAGCATTTTAAACGCATTGTTAATTCACCATAATACCGCTGACCACAATTTCGACTTTAAAATGCCAGTCTGAGCAGGAGAGAAAAAGATTCACTGAGGAGAAAATGCACTGAGTATGGGCTAATCACACAATTCTCGGGAATAAACAAAAACTCATGACAATACATAATATCACCGATCATCGTAAAAACAACAATACCCCCCCAATAGAGTATAAGTGCTGATAAAAAAATAATTTAAAATCCAAAATACATCAATGGCCCTAATATCTATCTATCTATCTATCTATCTATATATATATATATATATATATATATATATATATATATATTGGTGTAGACGTAATAAATTCCAATAATATATATATATAACAAACAACAGAGAAAAAGACTTTCTTATAATTATAAAAACGATAGACTCCATTGGTGAAAGTGAATTAAAAAGAATAAAAACTTGTAATTCCAACGGATAATTTATTGTTAAAACAGATATATTTCGGAAAGCTTTTGCAATCCTTGATCGGTCTTGAAAAATACATGAAACTGTGACTAAGCTACATTGTAGAAGTTATGAATTCAAATTAACAAAAAAAATCGAAATATATCTGTCATATATATATATATATATATATATATATATATATATATATATATATATATATGCTATGTATAAATATGCATTGTGTTCCTCATCGTTTAGCATCAAAATGTATATTTATTATTAGAAAAATAACTTATATTGAATATCCCTTCAAAGTATGTCAGATGGAATTTGGGAAAACCAGTTTCATGTTTAAATTTTTTATTCTGTTGTTAACGTTTCGCTCTGTACGAACATCATCAGAATAACTTAGATAATTTTTCAAATAAGCCACATCTTTTCTAGGAAGCAAGCTTGACATTTTAACGCACTTGAAGTTTTCATATTTTTTGTTAATGTAATTGATAAATAAACAGCTATGAACAAATCGAAGATTTTTACATAGATAAATATTAAAACTTAATACAATATGATGATTTGATACGGGAAAAAAGTGATGAGAAGAAAAACAAATCGCATATATACAAAGTATATATTGAATTCTTCACTAATTATTATTCATGGAAATATAATACAAGGGTTATAGAAAATATATAATTTAATTAAAGCAAAAATAATCAAAGAATAAATTTTCATAATATAACTTATTATCATCATCATCAATCATCATCAACATCATCATCACCATCATCAATCATCATCATCATCAATTCATCATCATCATCAACAATCATCATCTTGAATCATCATCATCAATATCAACATCATGTTCAAATCATCATCAATTATTATCAATCATCATTAATATCAACATCATCATCATCAATCATCATCAACATCATCATCACCATCATCAATCATCATCATCATCAATTAATCATCATCATCATCATCAACAATCATCATCTTGAATCATCATCATCAATATCATCATCATGTTCAATCATCATCAATTATTATCAATCATCATTAATATCAACATCATCATCATCAATCATCATCAACATCATCATCACCATCATCAATCATCATCATCATCAATTATCATCATCATCATCATCATCAACAATCATCATCTTGAATCATCATCATCAATATCATCATCATGTTCAATCATCATCAATTATTATCAATCATCATTAATATCAACATCATCATCATCAATCATCATCAACATCAACATCACCATCATCAATCATCATCAACATCATCATCACCATCATCAACAATCATCATCTTGAATCATCATCATCAATATCATCATCATGTTCAATCATCATCAATTATTATCAATCATCATTAATATCAACATCATCATCATCAATCATCATCAACATCATCATCACCATCATCAATCATCATCATCATCAATTATCATCATCATCATCATCATCTTGAATCATCATCTTGAATCATCATCATCAATATCATCATCATGTTCAATCATCATCAATTATTATCAATCATCATTAATATCAACATCATCATCATCAATCATCATCAACATCATTATCACCATCATCAATCATCATCATCATCAATTATCATCATCATCATCATCAACAATCATCATCTTGAATCATCATCATCAATATCATCATCATGTTCAATCATCATCAATTATTATCAATCATCAGTAATATCAACATCATCATCATCAATCATCATCAACATCATCATCACCATCATCAATCATCATCATCATCAATTATCATCATCATCATCATCAACAATCATCATCTTGAATCATCATCATCAATATCATCATGTTCAATCATCATCAATTATCAATCATCATTAATATCAACATCATCATCATCAATCATCATCAACAACATCATCACCATCATCAATCATCATCATCATCAATTATCATCATCATCATCATCATCATCTTGAATCATCAGCTTGAATCATCATCATCAATATCATCATCATGTTCAATCATCATCAATTATTATCAATCATCATTAATATCAACATCATCATCATCAATCATCATCAACATCATCATCACCATCATCAATCATCATCATCATCAATTATCATCATCATCATCATCATCATCAACAATCATCATCTTGAATCATCATCATCAATATCATCATCATGTTCAATCATCATCAATTATTATCAATCATCATTAATATCAACATCATCATCATCAATCATCATCAACATCATCATCACCATCATCAATTATCATCATCATCAATTATCATCATCATCATCATCAACAATCATCATCTTGAATCATCATCATCAATATCATCATCATGTTCAATCATCATCAATTATTATCAATCATCATTAATATCAACATCATCATCATCAATCATCATCAACATCATCATCATCATCATCAATCATCATCATCCTCAATTATCAACATCATCTTCAATCATCATCAAATCGAAGATTTTTACATAGATAAATATTAAAACTTAATACAATATGATGATTTGATACGGGAAAAAAGTGATGAGAAGAAAAACAAATCGCATATATACAAAGTATATATTGAATTCTTCACTAATTATTATTCATGGAAATATAATACAAGGGTTATAGAAAATATATAATTTAATTAAAGCAAAAATAATCAAAGAATAAATTTTCATAATATAACTTATTATCATCATCATCAATCATCATCAACATCATCATCACCATCATCAATCATCATCATCATCAATTATCATCATCATCATCATCATCATCAACAATCATCATCTTGAATCATCATCATCAATATCAACATCATGTTCAATCATCATCAATTATTATCAATCATCATTAATATCAACATCATCATCATCAATCATCATCAACATCATCATCAATCATCAATCATCATCATCATCAATTATCATCATCATCATCATCATCAACAATCATCATCTTGAATCATCATCATCAATATCATCATCATGTTCAATCATCATCAATTATTATCAATCATCATTAATATCAACATCATCATCATCAATCATCATCAACATCAACATCACCATCATCAATCATCATCAACATCAATTATCATCATCATCATCATCAACAATCATCATCTTGAATCATCATCATCAATATCATCATCATCAATCATCATCAATTATTATCAATCATCATTAATATCAACATCATCATCATCAATCATCATCAACATCAACATCACCATCATCAATCATCATCAACATCATCATCACCATCATCAACAATCATCATCTTGAATCATCATCATCAATATCATCATCATCAATCATCATCAATTATTATCAATCATCATTAATATCAACATCATCATCATCAATCATCATCAACATCATCATCACCATCATCAATCATCATCATCATCAATTATCATCATCATCATCATCATCAACAATCATCATCTTGAATCATCATCATCAATATCATCATCATGTTCAATCATCATCAATTATTATCAATCATCATTAATATCAACATCATCATCATCAATCATCATCAACATCATCATCACCATCATCAATTATCATCATCATCAATTATCATCATCATCATCATCAACAATCATCATCTTGAATCATCATCATCAATATCATCATCATGTTCAATCATCATCAATTATTATCAATCATCATTAATATCAACATCATCATCATCAATCATCATCAACATCATCATCATCATCATCAATCATCATCATCCTCAATTATCAACATCATCTTCAATCATCATCAATTATCATCATCATCATCAACAATCATCATCATCATCAATTATCATCATCATCATCAATATCATCATCATCATCTTCAATCATCATCATTTATTATCAATCATCATCAATATCAACCTCATCATCATCATCAATCATCATCAATATCATGATAATCTTCAATCATCATCATCTTCAATCATCGTCAATCATCGTCATCAATTATCATCATCATCATTATCAATTATCATGATCATCATCACTTATCATCATCATCATCATTTATTCAGTTAGCGCATTTTTCACTGATGTGGTCACCACGCCCGTCTGTTGTGATTGTGGTTCATGATGACATTCGAAACAAAACTTCGCAATTAGCTTGCCGGCCTCATTTTGAACAGGGTATTTTGAGGTTTCCCTGTCCCTCCTCCCTGAAGTTCCTCCTCCCACCGGTAAAGCCGTTGATCCCTGAGGTGTATCTCCTACGTCCTGGCTGGCTACCTTTCGATGGCCTCTTGGCACAGGTGAAGTTGGGTGACACCTTCCCTTTCACCGGTCGGGTCGCGAAACACTTCTGTCTACCCTCACAGTCTATCTGGCAGGTCGATGACATTAACTGAGGTGCAGCCGTCGCAGGGCCCTTGTGACTTCTAGGAGCCATGTGTGAGATTTGGAAGTAGGCTGTGGATCAATACAGTTCCGCATCCCAATTCACCTGAGTAAAGCAGGGCCGACTACTTCGTTGCAAAGAGACTACCACTAAAGAAAATGCTTAAAGTAAATCTTCTCAAAATATGTGATAGTTAAACATAGGAGGTACGGTGGAATAGTGGATAGCGACTCTGATTGAGGAGAGCCGAGTTCGAATTCAAGTCGAATCCATTACATTCACTTACGTGCTAATACCATTGGGAAAGGCATGAATCCTCTTCTTCATATACCCATAAGTAAATAGCAGGACAGACCAGGTTCTATAGCTTTGGATGGCAACTGGTCTACCGCAGAAAGAAATGGCAACCTACTGCGGGAAAAAAATCTGTCTCGTCAGTCATGTATCGAAAGATACATGATCGCCTAAGTATTTTAATTATCTTCTTGGCAAAAACCGTGAAACGATTTGTCGTTGCCTTCTACATACTGACTACCATACAGTGAGCCAGTGGGCCTAGTTTACTCAGGCATTTATCGAAGAATTGCAAGGAAAAAAATATGTATTCATACTCTTCTAAATAGGATTAGTGCGATAGTGAACATACCAGAAGAAAGACAAATTGTGGTGCTGAGTTTGAATATTTCGAGTCAATATCTCTTATGCTGCCGGCAACTCTTTTTAAACAAAGGTACAGAGTGATAAATACCCACCCTACGGAGAATAACTCTTTTGAAATTCTTTTAACTTTATAAAACCTTTGTATAAAGAACATCTTTAAAAAGACCTCTGTTTTCTAATGTTCTTTGTGTCATTATCTTAAGTTCACTTAGATTTCTTTCTCTGGACATAGTTATATACAGCTGACCTTGAGAAAAATAATAAAATAATTTTCTAATGTCTACATTAACAATACTACTACTAATTAATTCAGCAAACTTACTATTTTACACTTGCTTAAAAAATTCGCTACAGTTATAAGAATATCTGATTAAATAGATTATTCAGACTTATTTAGATATTTCTATCAAATTTAGTTTTTGTCGCATCTCGTCTGCCTTTTAGTAATATGAAATGGCAGACGGCAACAATTGTTACTACAATCGCTGCACGAAATAAGATCATAACTAACTTCGCTGGGGCTAAAATTATAGAATTCTATTTTTAAAAAATTCAATATTTTTTTAAAATTCTTTATTCATTTAATTATGTCTGCTTTTAAAATCTAAGATTAAATTTATTTTACGTTTTTTGCACTTGTAAACACGTATAAGTTCTCTGATAAATTTTGACAACACAGATATAAATACTTTTTTGTAGAGCAAGAATGGTTATGTTATTTAAAGAAAGAAACTATGTTTATAAATGGCAATTTTTGTACTTAAACTAAAAATAAATAACACGCTTGAATTATTTAGTAAAATGTGCTTTTAAAATTGTTATGCAATTTAAATATTACCAATTAAGACGTAAATGTGATTTGTTAGTAATTTATATAAAAGGCTGATAATGAATTCTTTATGTAACAAGACAATCTACGTTTTTCTACTGGAATAAGATAGGAGACACATTGAAGAAATATAGCAGTAGGCAAATTCATAAAATATGCATGAAATTCCACGCAAAAATTTGAAGAATAATTAATTCAGCAAACTTACTATTTTTACACTTGCTCAAAAAGTTCGCTACAGTTATAAGAATATCTGATTAAATAGATTATTCTGACTTATTTAGATATTTCTATCAAATTTAGTTTTTGTCGTATCTCGACAGACTTTTAGCAATGTGAAATGACAGACGACAACAATGGTTACTAAAAACGCTGCACGAAATAAGATCAGAACTAGCTTCGCTGGGGCTAAAATTATAGAATTCTATTCTTAAAAAATTCAATATTTTTTAAAATTGAAATTCCACGCAGCAATTTGAGAAATGATCATAAATATAATCTAACCCTAATATCTAGTTTCCATCGTCTCCTTCGAAATTGTTCTTTGCTTTCTCTTTGAGAACTGTCTGACATTGAGAACTACTCAAGGGAGTAGAACCAAAAGTCTGTAATACACATTCCCAGTACATTTTGGCTAGCACCACATAAATCGAAAAATGTATAATTGATCGCCAAACACCAATACGGAAAGCAATCAGAAATAGCTGTGTAACAATAATGAAAAATATGGGGATATTTTCGGTTCTTCCAGAGATCAGAGGTTTATACGTCAACACTGAACTCCAACAGTTCTCGTCGCCAAAGATCTTCTCTCTATTCACCACAAAAGTAACACGATATCAGAAAACAAATCCGGATTGGTGGAATATTTTGGTACGTCCACGTGTTTTTCTTGCATTTATATTTATTTATTTATTGTTTCCAGTGGTGGGGGGGGGGCAAGATAGAAGCCGAATACGAACGTGGACGACGGCCTCTTAGTTCTGACTCTCGTTTCAGCCGGCGTTCGGTTCGCGTGAACTGAACCCATCAACACGTCACGTGATATTGTTAAAGAGTAGCAGGATCTATTTAAGGCGGCGGGCCAAAAATACTCGGGGAGGAAAGCGAATGATAGTGGGGGAACGAAGCGGGAAGAGAGGCGATAAAAAGACGGCTTGAAAGAAAATATTGTTTCCCAGCGTCGCAGAAATAAACATCTTTCCAACAATTCCTGCCTTGCATCGTTATTCTTTCAATTGATTTTTTTCTGCAACACATGGTCACAATATAGCAAAAGAAAAGAACTTAGAATTCGGCTAGAATATTTAAGAGAAGGAGAGAGAGAAATATAGAAAAATGGAGTCGGTACTCTGTGTAAACAATATAGACGCTCCGTAAAGTTGTTTATTTATTCATGTACTCATGTGATTTCTTGTGTAAATCAAAATATGTATGTATGTATGTATGTATGTATGTATGTACACAATTCCTAATTGCACCAGACATCAGGTAATGTCATAACACGATCATTGTGAAAAGAGGCATCTAAAATTCTTTCACCCGAGATAGACAAAGAGATTTATAATTAAAGTCAATATTTCTATGTCTGTCTTTTGTATTTTTTATTTAACAAAACTGTCAAGACTTGCTTTTAACATATACCAGTCAAATTTTGTTAACTATATATATATATATATATATATATATATATATATATATATATATATATATATATATATATATAATTTTTTATTTATTCAAAATTATAACATTAACATGTTATAACATCACTACAAAAATACCCATTTCGTTTCAACACTTCTGGTGTCTTGTCAAGTAATGTTGTTGAATGTAGAATAAAGTTTTAAAAGGTTCAAATCAACCAAACACCCTTCGATAAGGGAAACGCTGTTACATAAGCTACAATGACCAATCAAAATACAAGTACAGGGTGTTTTAAAAAATTTGATATCCTTTGAGATGTAAATATCACAGAAAGTACATGATTAAGGCAAATGAAATTAAAAAGTATTAATGTTGAAGATAAGATTTATTCTTCCAAATCTGAATGAGAAATTCAAAAGCATGTGGATTATGTGAACGATTTCACAAATGTTCAATATGCGCACCGCCTGAGACACGCCATTTTTATACCTGGAAAGAAAAAGATTAAAGAACATAAAAATACAAATAAGAAAAAACACAAAACATAAAGACATAAAACATAAAACAAACATTAAACATAAAGATGCTATTAAAATTTGAAGTCATTTGAAGAAGATCTAACAAAGTTATTAGATTGCGAAATGATATCAAATTTTTTGAAACACCCTGTATATGAGAATGCAAAAAACTTGACAACGAACCTTGGTTATAATAATTAATGCCTTAACGTTAGGGTTAGACTAAAATAGAAATCATTCTGAATAATTTTAAATTTTGCTATAAAATTGAAAATAAAAATTACCAATTTTAAATTTAACCTGTATTATGTTTAAGATATAAAATTATTTAAAGAAGGAACTGAGGAAAAATATTATTATTATTTAATATTTATTTTGTTTTAATCGAAAAGCAAAAATCTTACTTAGAGCAAACGCTAATCTAAGGAGATTCAAACATCATTACAACTTAGATATATTTGAAAGGATGATATGGGTAGGGAAAAAATTTTGCATATCGCAATACATACACAATCATATTATAATATACAAACGCATAGAAATGTTTAGATATATATACACGCAAAAAACACGGACGAAACAGGAAATAGATGTCCACGACCCAAAAAAGAGGGAAAATAATATCAGACACATATACATACAATGAAAGGCATATATAGGCAATCATACACACATATATTAATAAATAAATTGTCATATACATAGACAAACCCACAAAGATTCAAGTTTGAAAGTATTAATAAGCGAATGCAAAATATTGAAATATTACTTACATGGGCGAAGATATATAGATAAAAAGAGGGTATGATCGTATTGAAATTAAAATGGAAACAAATTTTTGAAATACGATTTTGCATTTTTGGTGGGATCCAGTCGATGTATTCGAATTTCAAACCCCTAAAACCAAAGATGCCTTACAAAAGCTAAGCAGAGTACAAAGAAATAGAAAAAATTCGCTAGAAACAAGGGAAAGAGTACTAAACTGTTACGTGATATCTGTTCTTTTGTATGGCAGTAAGTGCTGAACAATCTTCTCAAACATGAAGAAGAGACTTGAAGCAACAGATAGATAGATAGATAGATAGATAGATAGATAGATAGATAGATAGATAGATATGAACAGACAGAGATAGATACTGTATAAATTTCCCCTCTTAAACACGCTTTGAGTGAAATTCCGAAGTTTCCACCTGAATAAGATTTGTATGAATTCTTTAATGTGGCTTTCATTAGAGAAATCTTTCCACATGAAAGCGTTTTGCAGTCAACAAAAGGTAATCAATGGTTGATACATGGTCAGATAAAAACCAAACGAGACCCGAAATTATTCCTAGGCATATTATTATGTGTATGAGGTTTTGCGTTGTCAAGCAAGAGAACAATTTTTTTTTCTCCTGACGATCGCTGGGTTATTGATAACTAAACATTTTATGGACACGTTGCAGCTACTGAATGTATAAATGGACATTTAGTGTTTTAAGAACTATAAGAATAATATCCTGTCCATCTTACTGCAGACGTAACATTATTTTCTTTTTAGGGTTCGTTATGAAGATTACTTGTACTCCAGATTTATTCATAATTGCCACATATGATTAGTAGTTAAGTAGATACATTCGTCATTACAAATGGTTCCCTAAAACGGAAAATACTTACGAATCAACCTAACCTAATCTATCTATCTATCACAGTCTGTTCATTTTTTATCTATTTATCTATCTATCTCGGTCTTTTGCCAAATTCTAACTGTCTAGGTCTTTTACCAATTCTATCTATCTATCTATGTCTTTTGCCAACTCTAACTGTCTAGGTCTTTTACCAAATCTATCTATCTATCTATCTATCTATCTATCGCTTCCTATTCCTATCTGTCTATCTATCTATCTATCTAGCTATCTATCTAATTATCTATCTATCTAACTATCTAGGTCTTTTTCCAACTCTGTCTAGGTCTTTTACCAAATCTATCTGTCTGTCTATCTATCTATCTATCTATCTATCTATCTATCTATCTATCTATCTATCTCTTCCTATTCCTATCTATCTCTTCCTATTCCTATCTATCTATCTATCTATCTATCTATCTATCTATCTATCTGCTTATTTATCAAGGTCTTTTGCCAACTCTAACTGTCTAGGTCTTTTACCAAATCTATCTATCTATCTAGCTATGTCTTTTGCCAAATCTATCTATCTATCTATCTATCTATCTATCTATCTATCTATCTGTCTGTCTGTCTGCCTGCCTGTCTATCCCAATTGTCTCATATCTATCTGTCCAAGTCAACATTTATTTTCATTCCAATACGATGGGACAGCTTGTCATTTTTAATGTCAACATTTAAGCGCATCTTCATGTAATACAAGAAAGTGATACCGGTTCGTGTCTTTAACCTGAGCTGTAAATATCTTTCTCATTGTGCCTGGAAATGTGTCGTCCAAGGTAACATGTCATTCCTTCTCACACACACACCCGTCTGCACATTAACTGCAGCAAACAATCCTGTGCACCATATCAGTCTTCGTTATACGATACTAGACGTTCATAATTGATAATGGTAATGATAGCCGTTTCTTTATAAGGAAACATTTAGCCTTCATTGACCGAGTCACCAGTACGACAGTTGGTTGAAATTCATAAGATCTTCTCTTGAAAACTGCTTTTCAGGCAAATAGGTTTCTCAAATCCGGTAACTGTTATCGCTCTTTATTGTCTTTTGCTTTGGGAGTTAGCCTGTTTTCTACGTCATTTTTCTCACTTCAAGTTATATGCGCCATCCATTTTAGTTGTTGCTGCTGTTGAAAGTCCTTAAGGGGTGTGGTTTCGGTCATAAATAGATTTCTCAAGTCTAGTAGCTATTATGGTTCTTTCCAGTAGTGGTTTCTGGTTTTCTTCCTTTTTTTTTTTTTTTTTTTTTTTTTTGCTATGACATTTTGTGAAACCTTAACATATTGGTTATGTCATTGTTTCTTCTTAGATTTGCATGTGCTAAGTTGCTGCTTTTGAAAGTCCTCAAATAATGCTGTTTCTATCATTTGGTGCAGATTTTTTTTTTTTTTTGGTGATTCTGTAGTACCAAAGTTCGATGAAGGCTTTTCCATGCTAAGATCTACAGGCTTCGTTCCAGCGTAGACATTTTTTAATCATTGATCTTATAAAGCGGCTGTATACAGCTGGCAGATTGTTTTATTTCTGAACGAATTTGGCGCGCCAAGCACGACATATGTGCTGCTACGGATTTATGGGACTTTATAATAGACGCAGACAAAACAATTAAAGCTAATCACCCAGAGATTGTGAATTGACGTGATAAATAACAACACATTTATTTTTATTTTTCATGTCTTTACGGTTTTCTGTGGGAAGCATTTTGAAGATTATTTTTTGGTTCAAAATCATAGCGTGGAAATTTCATTCCTGTTATCAGTGAAAACCTTATAACACAGCTTTATAAACATTATTTACATTATTCGGACTATCATCCTCATCTTTGTCGCCATATTTATTACAACGGTTCGGCCGTTGTACGATTCGGCCTTCTTCAGGTGGTTGGAATATCAAACTGAACCCTTTATTTCGCTCACTGGGGTAGACTGTTCTAGTTCCACGTGCCATGTTTAATGGATGTGTTATCAGTTATCTCCTGTTAATTTTCCCTCTGAAAGTTCTCCACTGCCTTAACCGGATATTGAACTCACACTCTTTGAGAACAGGCTACCCCAGTGAGCGAAATAAAGGGTTCAGTTCGACATTCTAACCACCCGAAGAAGGCCGGAGCGTACAACGGCCGAAACGTTGTAATAAGTATGGCGACAAAGATGAGGACAATAGTCCGAATAATTTAAATAATGTACATAATACCTCATCTCAGAAATATAGACAGATACAGCTTTATAAAATTTATAACTTTCTGAACCTTTACAAATTGTATATAGACAAGATGGCTGACACATGCACATTGTTACTAAGTCATTTTGCCATCAAATAAGACCTTCATTGGCTTCAACACGAAATTATACTGAACAATTTAGCTCTATGATAATATATTATACAGTGGAGTAGTTTTAGTTTAAACAATGCAAATCTAAAACATTTTGTCTTATAATGTGTGTCCAGTAGTATTATGATGTTATATACACTTTTATCTTTTTTTGTTTTTAATAATTATGATCTATAAACGATCTACCAAATCCTATTCATTGATTAGCCATTTTCGTAATAGTTCACAGTTTTACGCAGTTTTTACACATCGAATACAGTGGAAAATTGAATATTTGGCCTTTAGTGATTCATAATTAGAATTCTGGTTTTAATATATTTGCCATTCAATGTACTTAATACAAAAATGCCAACTTTACTTGGATTTATTCTTGAAATAATAAAATTTTAAAGTTAGTTTGTTTTGTAGAGTAGCTAGCACCCTCTTCAGCACTCTACCAGATGGCCTGGTCTCATAGCCTTAAATAGTCTACGATTAAGGACTTCAACAGTTGATGTTGAGGGGTCCACCCCTTTTTACACAAATGGACTCACCCAGTATATACATATACTACGGCTACGTGAAGACCAGAACAGAGCAAGACCGTCGAATCGAGTCCAGAGTGACAGAGTAAAAGGTTGGACGTAACCGGAAGCGTGAGGGTGAGGGTGAGGTAACAGCGTTGTAGGAGTCACAGTGAGCGAGCACGTAGACTCAGTAAGAAGTCATACAACGATACTTCAATACCAACAGACTGTATATATATTTTGCTACTAACCCGCATTCTTGGATCTACTAACATGCTTTACCAGTTTGTATTATTACGTTAATACATTATTTTCATATATTCATTCCTGGCATTTTGTTGGGGCCACCCACCTTCTCATCAGAATGGACTGATCTCTCTACTACTAATAGGACAGTTCTAGAGAGTTCTAGGAGATCAGGTGACCATCACACTTCCGTCTCTCTACCGGAAGATACAGTTGGACTTTATACTCTTTCTGATTGTTACTGACTAACCTGCGTTCGTTTGACTACTAATCTCTCTGTTGTAAATACCTCTTCAGATATACCAGTATTTTTCCCTACGTATGTGTTTGTCCTTATTTCAATACACGCACGGGGAAACACTCAACATCTCAACACGTTTGTTATTTATTGGTACTGGATTTCAACCCGGGATCCAAAACAGTTGATTAATAAGTTGATTAGTAAGTTGATACTTAGATGATAAATATTCGGACTGATCTTACTTTGGCTATACAGCATTTGACCCTCCTATATTCCTTGTAAGTTGTCTTGTTAATTGTTTTGCAACTTATTGTTCTGTGTTTTGTTTTGTTTTTTTACATGTATCCGTTAGCACAGGATACTGGTGATGAATAAATATATTAAATATGAATAAACACTCATCCTTCTCTGTGTATCATTTACCCCGACGATACAACAGTTTGCGAGCAAAAATCTACGGAAAATATGTATTTGCGGACATTTTTCATCTGACATTTCAAAGATTAGGAAAAAGTAGGCATCACATTTTTGGTAAAACTATTACATTAAACCCCAAGGTTTCAAACGAAGTGCGATGCTGATTCTCTAAATAGAATAAAAAATTAACCTCTCCTAGACCTGGATTTGTTTGCTGAAATAAGTTATTTAACCAGTAACCGCTACATTATACTGTTTCGTAACCATTTCCTCCCATTCATAAACTCCATGTGTCCCTAAAAACGTCAGATTATTTCATGTGCGTGAAAATTAACGGAGAAATACTTAAGGGTAAGTATTAGTAAATAAAAGACCCACAAACAAATACAAAGCTCACACAGGTCGTTGGAAATATATCGTACTCGTGAAATAATCTGTTGATGATCACAAGTTCCACAAGAAAAAAAGAAAAATATGTACCATATGGTCTTTCATTGGTCCGTGAATTGTCTAATCAGCTACTAACGAGAATCCGCGATTTCCTGGTAAGAAAAAGGTTTCTCTCTCCAAAATTTGTCAAAGTGAATTTTGGTTTGATAGTAAAAGGATGAAATAGGAAAGTCATCTCACTGACCTTTCCCCTCTCCATCACGGACAAGTAGTCGACAAAATTTGCCTACGCGGAGCAATAAAAGTAGCGAATACATGTCATGCGCTTTGCTAATTATTACTACAAGAACGCATTTCTCTTGATAAAAAGACGGTTGATTTGACTTTCAGTAAGAAAAAAAGACAGTGTCACTTTGGTGGATTGGCGTTTAGACATCTGCCGGGACGACCTGCGACGGAACAACGACCTTATTTGTCCAAACATCTGTTCGAGTAATATATGATGTCGGGACAATGTCACATGGTGTCATCGGGGTCAAGTCACCCAGATTTGATTTAAGGATCACGTCTTGATATTATTTAGGAGCGTTCAAATGACGTATAAAATAGGTTATATATATATATATTATGGTGTGCTGGAATTTTCTCAGTTTGACTCATTCCTAGAAATAATTTTGCGTCCTAATGAGTCGATTGCAGAATTTGTAAAATTCCAGAGAGAGATAAGTAAATGCTATCATGAGACAAAGTGAAAATGATTTTTCAGAAACACACCTCCTTGTTTATGTTTAGCGTAGTCTGACCAGAGGGAAAGACACGCCCATATGAGGGAAAAGGATGAGGGTAAGGCAACAAAAGGAATGTTGATTCCCGCATTGATGTCATTTTATTATTATTTGTTAGGCAAAAATTTTGTAATTTCCCGAAACTATTTTTTTTTCCACAGGGCGACTAATCTATCTATCTATATATATATATATATATATATATATATATATATATATATATATATATATATAAAAAGAACAAATAGTAAACGTTTCTCAATCTAACATATTTAACTTTTATTAAAGCTTCATTTTTTCCACAGGGTGACTAAAATGTACATACATACACACACACACACACACACACATATATATATATATATATATATATATATATATATATATATATATATATATATATATAAAAATATCTTTGTCTTTATATATATATATATATATATATATATATATATATACATATATATATGTAAAATATCTTTGTCTTCAATATATATATATATATATATATATATATACACATATATATATAAAATATCTTTGTCTTCAATATATATACACACACACACACACATATATATATATATATATATATATATATATATATATATATATATATATAAAGAACAAATAGTAAACGTTTCTCAATGTAACATATTCCACTTTTATTAAAGCTTCATCAAAGAATGAGATATGGAGAAAAAGAAGAAACAATTTATAATGATTATATATTATTATATTATCTTAGAACCGTTATACATTTACATACATAATGCAATATTTACAGTTTTTCACTTAGGCTTGGAATCCGTTAATGTATTGACACATCAAATGAAAAGGTCGTCTCTCCTTGAATGCGGAATGTCACAACGTAAACAAAGCTATAAAGCTAAAAATCAGTTGAAGTAATAAAACTCTGTTTGATTAATAAATAAAAAAAAAACCATTCCTTTCTTTACAAACTGTTTGGTTTACGTTAGGATACGAAACTGAACAAATATAAATATTTCAGGAGTCAGAGAAAAATCTGTGTTTTAATGGCACAATTCAACTTTGCTTGGTCATCGACGCACTCTGTACATGAGAGGTCAAAGCACGTTAGATCTAGTGAATGAGAGGAATGTAGGTTCGAATCCTGCTGCGGGCACACATTTTTCTCTAGGATTTCTCGAATATTCAGACCGGTAGAGGAAACAAAATAAATTTAGTGTTTAATAGATAAACAGAGCATTTACTCATTGACGAGTATCCACTTAATATAAAGTTTAAGTAATATATATATATCGAAATAAAAGTGTAAAACTTAATATTACTAGACATATTAAAAACGGGCGAAGCAACCCGTTTCGCTCCCGCTCTTCAGGCTTCAACGGGAGATTTAATTTAAAAATGTACAATAAAAGGAAGTTGTGGAAAAAAAAATTAGCAAGTGGAACTAGAGACAAATAACAGCGAGCCCCAACAAACACTCACTTTGTTTACACAAAGAAGGCTTGCGGGACCCGATTTAAAGTGCCTCTAGAACCTTAAACTGAAATAAAGAGTGTGACCGGGACAACACGGTGAACCAGTCAACACTAAATTTGGCTGCACAATCCTTTTTTTTTCTTCCACAACTTCCTTTTGTTGTACATTTACTTCGCTCGTTTTTAATATGTCTAGTAATAATTTCGATCATTAAATTTTGTACCTACAAAAATATCTTTAAATATATATATATATATATATATATATATATATATATATATAGCAGAGGGCTTAGAACATTCGCTTTCTCACCATGAAACCCTGGTTCGAATCTCACCATGGTAGATTTGTTAGGAAGGCAACTTCCCAATGTTATCGGACTGGATCGAATTCGATCCCGTCGTGCGACACCTGAAAACCATACCAGGGGCTGACGAAACTCTTGTAGGCCGTCGATAGTGTGCTGGAATTTTTGCTCACGGTAGATAACACGCCCTCTCCCAGAAACTGTAACTAAGGTCTTCTCAGTATAGTTGCAGTATAAACCACCGGTGGACTCTGTGGGTGCTGATCAAACATAAATGTGCCTGAACAAGTGGCTTCAATAGGGATTGGCTAGCCGACCTAGTAAACGAGTGTCTTCGAATACGAGAATATATATATATATATATATATATATAAGTGTACATTGAGCCACATTCAGGCTCTATGACCGACAATAGAGAGGGCAATAGAGAGAGTGTTCCTGTAAGATTGAAAACCTTGAGATCAGGCATCCCACAAGGCTTTTTTTTCTGGGAATGCAAGAAGACAGAAACACCGTAGAGGAGATTTAAACATCTACTACAGTTTGTATTTAATCGTCACCCCCCCTCCCAACAGTGACAGGATATGACACAAAACCTATTAAAGTGGGTGTACATGGGCCAAAGCTGATAATTGCCCAGTTCCTGCAATCAATATCGCACTGGCATTGATATTCCACCGACCCTCCTTTTTTGGTGTAATGAGGGAGGTTCTGCCGCAGGGTTGGAATCCCCGGAAGGAGGCATCCCTTATTTACTTCAAATTGAGAGATAATATGTACTTTATCCGTCCGCAGGCAGATACTACACTTTGATCCCAGCCCGTAGATCGAGAAGGAGTTGATGTTTTTTCTTTTTTTTTCTTTTTTTTTTCCCCTTTTTTTTTTTGTTTTTCAGCACGCCTACGTCTCTACCGAAGGTGACCTAAGATCAAAATGGATCTACCGGCAATACCGAAAAAAAAATTTGCTCATATTCCCCGCCCCAGCACTTCCCCATTTAGGGACGTCTCAATCACCGGATAATGACCCTAGCCCCCTCTCAAAGGAGAGATACTGCCTGAGGTGATGGGACTTGGGCTAATATTATTTTGAAACTTAAACGGAAAAAAAAACAGGGAGGTATGAAGATTGGGGTGAGGAGCGTTGTTCATTGGGAGAAAAGCATTAAAGGTCGCACATAAAAAATAATAAAAATGTAAATTATCTGTTTTATATATATATATCACAACTTTGGGTATATTTACGTCTGCCTCGCTTATTCTGTTCAGGCCAGAGCGTAGTCCGATTTGACCGGCCATAAATACAATAGAGTAAAGATATTATCTTCGCAGTTTTATTTGTTCTGCTTCCATTCGGGTTGCCAGCTTGTCTAAGACTATCGTCAGAAATATCCTGTCATAAACTGCTGTTAATCAAAGCAAACATCAATCATCTGGGCATTTTTTCCTCGTTTTATATATACGAGCGAAAAACTTCATGAACTCCTGCTGAAGTACAACAAATAACTCGTTTCGCTAGCATTTGTCTGTAAGTTCCCTGTTAATATCAGTTACTTGTTATTTGTTCAGATTTGGATAACGTTTTATTTTGGGGGGTTTCAGTCAGCCATGCGTGCTACACACTTAGGCGATCATGTAGCTTTCGATACATGACTAACGAGACAGATTTTTCCCGCAGTAGGTTGCCATTTCTTTCTGCAGTAGACCAGTTGCCATCCAAGTCTATAGAACCCGGTCTGTCCTGCTATTTACCCATAGCTGGGGCGGGGAGAAGAAGAGGATCCATACCTTTCTCAAGAGTATTAGCGCGTAAGTGAATGTGATGGATTCGACTAGAATTCGAACTCGACCCACCCCTATCCATTACTCCTCCTGGGGATTCTTTGTTTTTTATATATATATATATATATATATATATATATATATATATATATATATATATATATATATATATTGTTGTTCTAGCACGAAGTGACAAGTACATCGTGACTGAGGGTTTCAGCGAGTTTGCTTTTGTTCAGACTAATGATCACGCTATATAACGAGCTCTCTCCCAGATACAAACACAAATGTGCCTCTGCGATGGTGATTATCTAGCGTCCCTAGTAGACAGGCATCCTCGAATACGAGTGTCCAGCCATCATATATATATATATATATATGTGTGTGTGTGTGTGTGTGTGTAGGTCCATATAGTTTTAAAGTGTGCTCTATTTATGGGATAAAATGCTCAATATCAGAGATAGATCGTATAAAAATATAAATATAAAAGGTGAACATTGAAGTCAATGCTCAGGCTGTCGCCTCTGAGTGTTCACGTCAGTGTTCATTCATATATATATATATATATATATATATATATATATATATATATAATAAATAACTTGCTATGTTGCTGGAAACGGCACATGGCCGCCCAGTCAGTTTCGTGTCGACATTTAATCGCTGAAACACGAAAAATTCTCTCTCTCTCTCTCTCTCTCTCTCTCTCTATCTATCTATCTATCTATCTATCTATCTATATATCTATCTATCTATCTATCTATCTCTCTCATATATATATATATAGGTTTGGAGAAGGCGATTCCAGTGTCCGGCACTATTGAAAAATGCCTGAAAACAATACGACAGGTTGACGCATCGTCGATGGGTGTGCTGGCAGGAAGTCGCAAATCATCGTGACCAAGGGTTTCAGCCTGTTGGCCTTGTTCAGACTACTGATCACGCTAGATAACGCACTATCTTTCAGATACTGTAAGTAAGGCTCGCTCAGCATAGTTGCACTATAAATCACAGTTGGACTCTGGGTGTTGAACAAACACAAATATACCTGAGCGGGTGTCTGCAACAGGGATTAACTAACCGCCCTAGCAGACTAACATCTTCGGATACGAGTGGCTAGCTATTATTATATATATATTTTCATTTTATTTTATGTATTCAATTATCTTATTTAATTATTTTTCATACCTTTATTCTTTCAATTTTTGTGGGTTTGATTTTAACATAAACTTACAGGATTGTCGTTATGTCTAAATTTCTGGGGCAAAATGATTTTAATGTTATTCACGATGCCTTTATTAGTTGGTAACACTTAGCGAAATCATCAGCCGACGACAAACACCTGACGAAAGACGGATCAGGGTATAACGGTCGAAACGTAATTAAAACAATCAAGATTAGGATACAAGTTCAAATTAATCAATTGAAAAATAATCATTCCTTGTCTCCAAACTCCCAAAAATTATGCTTATATCACAAGCTTCTATTTACTTATAGAGGCACGATGAAGTAATGGCTCGGATAGTAGAACCGAGTTTGAATTCCAGTCGAGGTTATTGCATTCACCTACGTAGGGGTACTTCGACGTGTGGTAATGATTAACAAGCTTGTGTCGCTATATCAATTAAGACTAAATAGCGAGTTCGACTGGGTATCACATACTTTCGGCCTTGTGCCGCACCTAAGTTACGCTTAAAGAAATCGCTATTGAATTCGCTTACGTATTTATACCCTTAGGAAAGTTATGACCTCAGCTCTTCGCACCCCAGCTATGGATATATATATATATATATATATATGTGTGTGTGTGTGTGTGTGTGTGTGTGTGTGTGTGTGTGTGTGTGTGTGTGTGTGATAACAGACTGAGCCCTATAGACTTGGTTGACTAGGAGAAGGAAAACCTCTGTTCAAATCTGCCTGGAGAGGGATGGGCTCTGTCAGGGGACGTTGTTCAAGCAACACCTCTGCTACTACGGCTAAAGTACATGTGTGGTACCCCTATGATCTCAATGGGATATGGGATTCATAATCGTGATTTATTTTCTTTAATACGCTCCACCGGTCTTCTTTCTCTCAGAATCTCTGAGACAAAATGCTGTTACCATTATCCATTGATTCATTTGGAAAGCTTTCCCTTATCATTGTTATTTTCATCACAACGTTTCGCCGAAAACAATCGCAATAATGAAAACTTGGGAATCCACA
Organism: Acanthosepion pharaonis; assembly: GCA_903632075.3. NCBI lineage: Eukaryota > Metazoa > Mollusca > Cephalopoda > Sepiida > Sepiidae > Acanthosepion > Acanthosepion pharaonis. The sequence goes on along the minus strand of CAHIKZ030005596.1, from coordinate 728,986 downwards.
ATTTCGGCATTGCGGTCTGGATCCGGCCTGGAAAGAATTCACTTTGCTCACTGAGTCGACCCGATTCCAAAATGGTGTGATATGTTGGGCTACAGCCTCTAGGAGTAAAGTTGAAAAGGCGTGATACAGTGACACACTGACATTCACATTTATTATATTGATATATATACCCCGAGATCCTCGTTGCTGCATAATATGTGGACTTGTATGCAAGGTACTACCGGGACAGAATTGTCGCATATGACACAATCATAAAAACTAAATGAGGTTGTCATGTCCGTTGAATTCGATGGAAGAGTTCATATAAATTAATAAATAATAAAAACAAGTAAAATAAAATAATCTAAATTAATCCAAATAAAATAATAAATAAACTAACAAACTGATCCCGATAAATTAATCATTAGAAAAAACAAGTAAAGATAATCAATCCAAATAAATAAATGAAGTAAGAAACAAATTAAAAACTGCTCCCGCCAAAATAATAGTTAGAATAAACTACAACAATCAACCCCAAAATTGAATAAGTAGCTTTAATGATCTTCCCAAACCTAAACAAAAACTATTAAATAAGCGATACAAACAAATTTTTACTACGTTAATAGAACACCAATTAAAATTAAAATAAATAAATATTTAAGATAAGAAACAAAAATAAAATAAAAAATAAAAATAAATAAAAACAAGCAAAATAATCTAAACCAAATAAATATATTAATTAGTTAATAAAAAAATAAATGACTTCCGGCAAAATGATCGCCAAAATAGACTATTCACAATGTACCATTGCTTCATATATATAAATAGCCGAGAAAAAAACAGCACTCGTGGCCTGACGATTGCCTCTAGCATGAAACGGCTCTAAGTGTTGACGTCATTGTTCACTTTTATGTATATATATATATATATATATATATATATATATATATATATATATTTAGAGAGAGAGAGGAGAGAGGGGGAGATAGATAGATAGATAGATAGATAGATAGATAGATTGCAAAGAAGAATCTGCAATGTTATTGGTCCTGACCTGGCATCTCGCCTTCTGTCACTTTCCCAACAGCTACCCTGAAGCTATTTCTATAAATACTTTGGTAATAAATGGTAATTGTTCCGATGGATTTTCCTCTATGCTACCGACATTTTACGAATTTAAGCACAGTACTTGATTGGCAACTAGGTCTCATCATTTTACAGTTGAAATGACTAAATGTAACCGTACTTTATATGCTAACAGGTGGATATCTTTCCCTGTCAAATTTGATTTCCAAAAACTTAAATGCAATGTCAATCGTTATCATCTCTGTTCTTAATTTCTTTTTCTTTTATTCTTCCCTCTCCTAAAAATATTTTTTCTCAAATTATCTAACACTCACTAACCACTTTGCGTCTTAGTGTGTTGTACAGCACATTGGGACTGGTATTGGGCGACGTTTTTCGTTCGGTAATAAAATTGCATTCTTTTCTCTTGGTTGGTGATCGCTATTCGGTTTGGCTTCAAGATGGAAAGAACTTCAACACAGGGAATATTACTTAACTAGTTTTGTAACGTCGCACTCTCCCTCCACTGAGGAGCAGATTCAAACACAAAGGAAACACGTTAATATTGTTCGACGGTTAAGAAACAACTCACTGAAAATTTATTTATTTATTTCCTTCTTTTTCATTCCTTTTCTTATTTCTTTTTTTATTTCTTTTTCTTTGTTTGTTTTCTTTCTTTTTTCTCCTAATTATTTCCATCTTACACCTTCTTCCTTCCCTAGCGTTTCTTCGTCTTTTTTGACACTTTTTATTGTCTTTCCTACTTAATCTCAATTCTTCTTCTTCACTATCTTGATTTTCTGCGTTCGTCTGTAAACAAATCATTAGTCTGACAACGTCAGCTTTATCTCACCAGAGCTTCCTCAACTGAGTTTTCTTTTTTCCTTTCTGTTCTTTTCTTTTATTTCACTTCTTTGTACGCAATGTTTAAGTCAACGCGTGAACACTTAAACACACACACACATACACATACATACATACATACATACATACATATATATATATATATATGTGTGTGTGTGTGTGTGTGTGTGCACATCTTCTTTCCGATATTGTTCAGTAAGCAAATGCGTATCCCATCATCCTCCCTCCGAGACCGTGTCAGCTACTTCCGGCCGTTTATTCCCGTTTCTATCACCACTTCATAGATAGCCGGACAGAAGTAATTACGAATTGTCGAATGCCGGAGCTTCATTCTGAATCTGACACTCATCGTGATGACTGACGCTCTCTCAGGCTCCATTGTTGCTGATGATAGGCAAGTTTTCAAAGTTGTAGAATCCGGTAATAGATACGACAGTTCCTGATTGATGGCCTGTGGTGTCCATCCAGAAAAAAAAAAAACGATGATTTTATGACTGTGCCGGACTGAAGTACACATAATCATAGATTAGCTATACCTTTGGTTTTGGTTGATGTGTTTTAGTATTCGATAAGAAATATACAGCTTATGAATCTTTTAAGTGACTTTTGTATTTACAATGAAGTGAACCAGTTATATGTATATATATATTTTCAGTTAAGCTGTTATTTTAGATTTAAATTCAGGTTAATAGATTAAATTTAATATTTCCAATAAGCAAAATTCTATTTCAAAACGAATTTGAATTGATTGAAATTAACATTTTCTTTTAAAAAATAGCTAAAAATGGCTGATTTTAGCCATATTTACAATTCTCTCAAAAAATATTTCAGAGTCTGTCTATATTTCTGAGATGAGGTATTATGTACATTATTTACAGTATTCGGACTATTGTCCTCATCTTTGTGGCCATATTTATCACAACGTTTCGGCCGTTGTACGCTCCGGCTTTCTTCATTGGTTGGAATGTCGAACTGAACCCTTTATTTCGCTCACTGGGGTAGACTGTCCTAGTGTCCTGACACATGGCACAGTGGATAAAGGCGTTGGTTAGGTTCAAGTGACAGGACCCAAAGAGTGTAAGTTCAATACCCGGTTAAGGCAGTGGAGAACTTTCAGAGGGAAATTAACAGGAGATAACTGATAACTGACATCCATCAAACATGGCACGTGGAACTAGAACAGTCTACCCCGGTGAGCGAAATAAAGGGTTCAGTTCGACACTCCAACCACCTGAAGAAGGCCGGAGCGTACAACAGCCGAAACGTTGTGATAAATATGGCGGCAAAGATGAGGACAATAGTCCGAATAATGTAAATAATAAAAATATTTCAATAATAAAATATTAATTTCTGAAACTGTTTGAGAAAGATTACCTAATTTAAAACTTAATTAATCTGATCTGAAACAAATATTACTTGTTTTTTATTTAAATTATCACAGAAAACCATTTTTAACACAGAGATTCGTGTTTTATGCTGCCGACAACAATCTCGAAAGACTTATGTTTAGAAAATCTTCTTTGAGAAATATATCAGTAAAAATTACTTGACGAATATAACCGGAGCGCCTTTTTTATATGTATAACATTTTAACTTCCCAGAAAACTTAGGAAAATATTTAGGAAAATATTTAGAAAAATATTGAAAGTTATCTAATGTTTTATTGATACTTTGATATGAAATTTACTATAGCTACTGCTCTTATTTTCTGATAATGTCGTGTATGGGTGTACGTATTTTTTTTAAAAATCGCCACTTTTATACACATATAAAATATTTTTATTCAAATACTGGGGGTCGCTGAATTGTAGTAGGCGTTTCCAATTTTGATTAGTATATATATATTAGTTTTTACTTACTAACAATTTCATTTAACCGGTATAAATGAATATAGAATTTAAAAAGATTTAAATCTTTATAAATTATTTTAATTAATTTTTTTAAATGAAAACAATTCTTGTAAAAATTCATTATCCATTGAAAATTTTTGTTTCATAAGACAATTGTGTCCATAATATTCATTACTCAGAAAAGCAATTAAAACTTTTCTAATTAAATAATATCTTGGTTTCATTGCATTTTTTTATTTTGCGATTCAGAGCTGATTTTTGGTATTTGGGGTCATGTTTAACAAAAAAGATTGATGATATAAATCCTCTAAGGACTTCTGCTTATAACTAATATACACATTAAGCTATACAAAAATGAATTTCTAGAAATTTCATAAAATTAATTTAGGGCGTGAGTAACAGATGTAAAAAAAAATATTTACAGAGATTTTCTAAAAAAGAAATGCTTTTCAAATAATGTAATAATTTCATTAAAATCCAACAATTATTTGATTTTTGCAAGAATTTCCAAATCAACATATTTTTCACCGTAAAAAAGAAGCCACAATTTTCTACACAAATTTATGGTCAACCAAAATTTCGAACGTTCTAAAAAGGATTAAAAAATATAATTTAATAATCAAAAACTCTTTTGGATCTTTCCTCTTAATAATAACATTTTGACAACGAAAATTTGTTTTTATTAAGTTTGGGACATTTTTTTAGCGAATATTTAGAGCCACCTGAAATAAATATATAGATATGGAGAGATAGAGATAGAGAGATAGATAGATAGATAGACAAAGGCATTGTTTGGAAAACTACTTTTTATTGGATTTTCAACCATTCAGACTAGGGAATATTTAAGTAACACTGATGAGATAGATAGATAGATAGATAGATAGATAGATAGATAGATAGATAGATAGATTGTCAGAGAGAGAAATGAACAAATGGAATATGTTTCTTTTCTATTCACATATGTATAGATTTAAATATGTATGATAGAAACAAAGGCATATAACACAATGAAATATACAGATAAACTTTATATATATATATATATATATATATAATAATAGATAGAAATAAAGGCAGGAGAAACAGAAATTAAAATATAGATAGAATATAGATAGATAGATTAGATAGATAGATAGATAGATAGATAGATAAAACAAAGGCAGGGAGAAAACTTCAAATGAAATATACAGATAAACAGAAATTGAATAGATAGATAGAAATTGATATTAAAGATAGTACTATAATTCAAAGGCAGGGAGAAATTTAATTAAACAAATAAGAATATATTAGATAGATTTTAGATCTTGATAGATTAGATAGATAGATAGATAGAAACAAAGAAACATGAGATAGATAGATAGATAGATAGATAGATAGATAGATAGATAGAAGATAGAAACAAAGGCAGGGAGAAATAACACAATTTTAAACAGAAATAAAGAATGAATTATATTTATGCCCAGAGAGAGAAGTAAATTTTTTTTCTATTCACATATGTATATTTAAATATGTATGTGCATCATTTTTTTAAAATAATAACAAAAATACTAAAGAACTTTTTGATTATTTAAAGTACCAATTTAACGAGTTCTTTCATGAGAACTTATTTTCTATTTTTTAAATAAATTTATATTTATGCCCTACACACACATTTTTTTTTACAATAATAACAAAAATATAAAGAACTATATATTTTCTATATATATATATATATATATATATATATATATATATGTGTGTGTGTGTGTGTGTCTGTGTGTGTGTCTGTGCGTGTGTGCGATGGGTAAATTGTCGCCATTTTATATTTTTCATTTCGCTCATATATGTTGTTTGTTTAGATTTTGTCGACTGCACAGTATACTAGAGTCAGTTGAGCAACGTCTGGGAGAAAAAGAACACCAATTTACTCTGCCAAAAATTTTAAAACGGCATGCTGTACTGCTTGGCATTCGCGCCGAAAGTACAATACAAACATTTCATAGTGTTTGGGTGTCAATCTGAAGACAGTGGAGATGATACTGTTTCCCCAACAGAGTGATGAAAAACAAATAACCAATCAACATCGTCGTGTTTGAAGTGATCGCTAGTGATAGCGATGTTATGTCTCCATTCATTTTCTCACGTGGCCTCGGACACGGAGGCCTATATCAAGTGCCTTGAGAAGGTGCAATGAAATGCTCTTCTGGAGTTTAACACAGCGATGATGACGGAAGGCATAAAAGGTTCTCTCAGACGGTTAAAAGAGAGCAGTTTCGTATTGGAGGCGTTAAAATTAACAAGCCAATTCTCACCCCAAGTTGACAATAGAAATAACATCATTTTTTTTTAAATCAACTGCAAATTTGACCTTATCGAACTGATCAGTGTCATCTGTATAGATATCGAGTTGAGAACTGAATCCATGAGGAAGGTCATTGATGAAAATTAGGTACAACGGGATTCCAAAGATACAAGTCTTGGGGGATGCCTGCGTTAATAAAAAAAGATCTAGAAGAGTGGACATTCAAGACAGCATTCATTTCGGGATTTGATACGAAAGACTGAATCAGTTCAAAAAGATGTCCAGAAATAGCATAAAATTCCAACTTGTGAAGAAGACCAATATGCCAAACCCTGTAAATTGCCTTCGTGCTATCCAAAGAAACAGCACAAGCTTCGAGAAGCAAAAGACTGCATATTGCTTATCTGAAAGAACATCATGAGAGGTGAAATGCTTAACCAATTCAGAGTTGATTAAACCGCTAAATAATTGCCAAAAAAGCAGCCGATAGTTAGAAAGATCAGATTGTTTTCCTGAGTTCTTAAGACATAAGAGGCTTTCAAACAAGTCACAATGGAGCAATGGATAACGGCTCACATTGAAAAATCCAGTCGAATCCATAACAATCAATTTCATAATGTGTGACGCCATATATATATATATATATATATATATATATATATATATATATATATATACCTAGGTTTGTAGTGAACCCTAAAGTTTCATGATTTTCCAAGTCGTCAGGCACATATGATGACTGATTCACTTATTACAGTTGTTTTCTTTTAAATACTGGATCTCATAGGAGGAACGATAAATTATACTCAAAGTCAAAGTTCGAAGTAACTATAAACCCAATATATTATTAGGGAGAAAATTTAAAATATAGAGTGAATGAAGTGAGATATTGAGAAAAAATGATGCAAGCTTAAAATTTATATGGAACATGTGTTTCCGTAAGTAAAATGATACAACCTTAAAGTTTATATGGTACATGTTTTATTGTTGGGGAAAATTAAAAGATTTATTGGATTTTGATGGTTTCATACCTTTCACCCTTGTGAAAGGTATGAATCTTCTTCTTCTACAGCTATTGGTAAATAGCAGGACGGTCCGGGGTTCTATAGCCTTGGATGACAACTGGTCTACCGCAGAAAGAAATCGAAAAATAAATGATCGCCTAACTGATCACATAACTGACTGAATAAAGCAGCAAGTAGCGAGGCACGTATTGTACAGTTTAGAAAGAACAGGGGCCAGCTTGTGAGCCCATTTCTTAAGGACTATTGTATGGATACCAGTAAGTCCACTTGATTTGAGGGGATCTAGATAATAGCGTAAACCATGGACTTACATCCATATCACTCAATAGCGACTCGGGTCTAAGTGGGACGTCAGGGAAAGATAATCCATGGGAGTCAAGATTATGCTTTATCATTAAGAGGGATCAGTGAGGTCAATACCGAGTCGCGACAGTCTGTTTCATGCTTGAACGCTATCTTCAGGTCAACATGCATTCAAACTTGAAACAGTCACAAGTCAATGATGACCTGAGTGACCACTTTTATATTTACATACTCTTTATCCCGGAGATTGAGCAATTTTACCCGTAAATAGAGCAGACCATAAAACTATATTGTTATCACAATATATATATATATATATATATATATATATATATATATAAAGATGAAGATGAAGAAATATAGTCTTTAGATGTGCTATATTTATGGGATAAAGTGCCCAATATCAGAAAAACAAAAAAACACCGATTAAAAACAAATAAATAAATATATATATAAGAAACAAAACAAGCAAAATAATTTAACCTAAATAAATAAATAAACAAATAAACGACTTCCGGTAAGATAACCGCCATAATAGACTACCCACAATGCACCACTGACCCGTATATGTATAAATAGCCGAGAAAAATAACAGCACACGTGGCCTGACGATTGCATATAGCATGAAACAGACTGTCGCCTCTAAGTGTTGACTTCTATGTTCACTTTTATATATATATATATATATATATATATATATATGTGTGTGTGTGTGTGTGTGTGTGTGTGTGTGTGTGTGTGTGTGTGTGTGTGTGTGTGTCGTATTTTGCAGCTTACAAGACGCTAGGCTTTGAGGACGCACTGGGTGTTGCTTTACATTCCTTTTGGAATTTCAGGGATTCTTTGTAGGAAAAAATAAGTCTTGTAAACCGGAAAATACACGTCAAGCTAAATGACAGAGGACGAATATTTTCGATTAAAATTTCTCGGACATTCAAGCCGGTAAATGTTGATTAATACTGTTTATTATAAAACAGAGCATTTACTTAAATATTTCTATCTATAAAAAGAATGTATAAACATAAAAATGTCTTAAAATAATTGTCGGACTTTGTCCATTTCATATTGTGTGATGTCATTTGTTTACATTTGGATACACCATGAGCAGATATGAATGTACGTGAGAGATTCATGGAAGATTGAAGTTTAAATACATCAAATTTGACCTTGCTAACCGAACTCTCCTCTGTCGCCAAATCGGTTAAGGCACGTCAAGCTAAATGACGGTTCCGTATAGGATATAGGTTCGAATCCTGTCGGAGGACGAAAATTTTCTGTTAAAATTTCTCGGACATTCAGGCCGGTAAATGTTGTTTAATACTGTTTATTATAAAACAGAGCATTTACTTAAATATTTGTATCTATAAAAAGAATGTATAAACATAAAAATGTCTTAAAATAATTGTCGGACTTTGTCCATTTCATAATGTGTGACATCCTATATATATATATATATATATATATATATATATATATATATATATCTAAGTTTGTAGTGAAACCCAAGGTGTCATGGTTTTCCAAGTGGTCAGGCACATATGATGACTGATTCGCTTATTACAGTTGTTTTCTTTTAAATACTGGATCTCATGGGAGGAACGATAAATTATACTCAAATTCAAAGCTCGATGTAACTATAAACCTAATATATTATTAGGGAGTAAATTTAATATATAGAGTGAATGAAGTGAGATATTGAGAAAAAGTGATGCAAGCTTAAAATTTATATAGCACATTTGTTTCCGTTAGTAAAAAAAAAACAAAGATGATACAACCTTAAAGCTTATATGGTACATGTTTTACTGTTGGGGAAAATTAAAAGATTTATTGAATTTTGATGGTGATACTGGAAGAGCCGATATTAACATCATAAAATGACTCTTACCAATAAACGATATTCAAACGCCACTGCACTCTCAAAATTTTACTGGGAAATCAAAACAAATAAATACACACCGGTAGTAAATTGCAAATCGGAGAACAGAGTTCGAATTTCAGTCGAATCCATTACATTCACTTACGTGCTAATACCCTTGGGAAAGGTATGAACCCTCTTCTTCTTCCTAAGTTCTATAGCCTTCGATGACCACTGGTCTGGAAAAAGATTCAAGTTTTATAATTATTTACTGGGGAGGTACGGTGGAGTAATGGATAGCGTTTCGGATTGAAGAATCGGACAGCTGAGTTCGAAATCCAGTCCGATCCATTACATTCACTTACGTGCTAAAAGTTTTGGTAAAGATATGAATCCTCTTCTTCTTCCCCTAGCTATGGGCAAATAGCAGGACAAACCGGGTTCTATAGTTTTAGTCTACCACCGAAAGAAATGGCAACCTACTGCGGGAAAATTTTGCCTCGTCAGTCATGTATCGAAAGATAAACGATCGCCTAAACGTGTATCACGCATGGCACATAACTACTGAGTAAATTCCAAATGCCAGGTTAGAATAAAATTAGAGTCTTGCTGACATATCTAGACTGGAGTTGCCAGTCATGACAGAGTTCAAAAACGTCTGGGGGGGGGTCTTTTGTTGACGAATATCACCTTACCCACAGATTGATTGATTGATCTCTTTAGCAGCATATCAACATCTTATGCTTCATCATAATGCCGAAATTTAATTTTCTTGTGAGTTTTGAATTAATTGCATAATTTTACGATAAATATTACTCGTTGGTCATTTTACTATAAATATTTATCGTCGGTAATTTGTTTTCAATAAAAACGTATTACTGTCATTTTTACTACAAAAATGTACTTTTATATACTTCCATAATATTTTGTTTTTATTTGGGTGTTTCACTATTTATCCATAGCTGTAATCCTAACATGTCCTATCACCCCGGGTCAGCGTGGAACTGGGAACAACAGCAATTAAGATGTGGTTCGACGCTCTTCAAAACCCTCAATCTCCCGATCAGAGGGGCCTCGTGCCGGATGTAATTTATCGTCATACCCAGAACTACCTTTCCCACAGACGAAGCGTCGCAAGCCTCTCGCTATTTTCGTGGAAATGCTCTGACGTACTACATTCAATAGTTCCACAAGCTCTAATCTTCGCATCAATCAGATCATCCCATAAGTTCTGTCCGAATTTTGAATAAAGAAAACAAGTGACCAAATGTTACATTTAATTACAGATTTAATCAACAATGTATTTTCCCTGATTATCTATGACTTCTTTCCATCTATTAACAAGCTTACTAATTCCATTACTGTAAAATTCTTTTGGCTTTGATTCGAAGAACTCACAAATGTCAGTTTTAACCTCTTCCTGTGTTACAAAAGCTGTTTCTTCCAAATGATTCTGTAAGCTACGAAACAAATGGTAGTCTGAAGGAGCAAGATCGGGAGAATAAGGTGGATGACGAATTTTCTCCCAACCAAGTTCTTCGATGACGTGATTCTTGCTGTGTGGGGTCGCGCATTGTCCTGATGAAACATCACCCCTTTTCGATTCACTAGAGCAGGTCTTTTTTCCTCAAAGCTTGGTTCAAAACGCTCTAATTGCTGACAGTATATTTGAGCATTAATTGTTGCATTAGGTGGTAAGAATTAAAGTGGATTATTCCTTGGCGATCCCACCAGATTGAAAGAAGAACCTTTTGCACATGAAGTAATTCTTCTCGGCTGTGGCTGGGGTCCTTTCCCTTTACCAAGCCACTGTCTACGACGCTTAACATTTCGATAAAGATCCATTTTTTCGTCGCCAGTCACAAGTCTATCCAAAAAGGTGAAACAAGTTGGCGAGAATGGAGAGAAGAGCAGATGTCAAGTCGGAATTTGAGGTTGTTTTCAGACAATTCATGAGGCACCCATTTTCCTAGTTTAGGAACTTTTCCAAGTTGCTGAAGATGACAATGAACTGAGTACCACTGCCAATTCCTCAACTGATAAAGCAGGATTTTCTTCAAGGGCTGCTTCAAGAAGCTTTTCATCAAACTCAACTGACGTCCGGTTCGATCTTCATCTTCAAGGGTGAAATTCCACCTCTGAATTTTGCAAACCATCTTCTGCAAGTTCTTTCATTCACACATTCCTCTCCATAAACTGAGTGAATGTTTCTAGCCGCTTCGGCCGCTGAGTTTCCTTTCTTGAACTCATAAAGCATTATGTGCCTCAAATGATTCTTGGGTACTTCCATGTTAGCAGGGTTTTAATCAAACAAAATTTAATTTTATTGTTCTATGAAATAAAATTTGATCAGTTTAAATGCATCTGAACATAATAATGTTCAGCTCCATTAGACATTATAAAATACTTTAAATTTCGTTCATTTTAACAAAAAGTTAAAATTCGGAGAGAAATTATAGGATGACCTAATGAGACCCACCATGCTGCATACACAGGGACGAATCACCGCCATTCCTTCCTTCGTATTCTATTTGTAAAAAGGAAGTTCTACGCAGGCAGCTTCTTGACAAGAACCGCTAATTTGTGGAACAAACTCCCGAGGGAATACTTCTCCGATTACTACAATCTTAACCTATTCAAAATTTAGGTTTAACCGTTATCTATCCTATATATCCTCATAAACTATACTTCTTATCTAGACCTTTTAAATACAACACCACTCTATACTGAGTGGCACTTGGGCCTTGTATTGGGTGAATTAGTTATAAATATCTATTTATCTCTGTTCATATTTATCTATCTCTTTTTATATCTATCTATTTCACTATATTTATATGTATCTATCTCTCTATATATCTCAGTATATACTATATATGAAGCTGTGATTCGAACTCGGTTGCCACATCTGTCATCATTACGCCACCCACGTTACTCTAATATGTTTGCCATATACAAACATACCAACTTATGAATGTAACGTGCCGTAGTTCTTGGCAGAACATTCAAGAGTCCTTCACTCTTCATTTTCGCGATGCAATTTCCTGTCACACGTTAGCGACCAGAACGGAAGTGGATGCCGCATCGCTAATACGCATGTCAGCATTTCAGTCAGCGCCCATAGTTTGCTGAAGTACTCGCTTCCGGCCGATCGCCGAAGCGCGCCTTCAATGGCGCACCTTCCCTTCATACCATCAACCTAACAAAGTGAGACGAGCCTCGTTTTCATTCTACTCATCGTCACTCTCTTTCTGTCTTCATTATGCACGTTTGTCTTCGACATTCCACGTATAGTCGTCATAATCAGTCGCTGTCGTTCGTGCTGGAATACGGTGTTCTAGCTAAGGGGTATATTGCACTAGATAGATAGATAGATAGATAGATAGATAGATAGATAGATAGATAGATAGATAAAGAATATGCGATACATAGATAAAATGCTTTAGAAAGATTTTGATAGTAAAATCCTGACCAATGTATTTCCATTGTGCATGTAAGACTTTGTTGTTGATAACGATTGACGTAATTTCTTACCTGAAACAATCTATTTCGTGGTGATTTTCGATGAATTTCTACAGTAAAATTCTGGGCAATTCATTCCGGTTATCGGATTTTTTTATTTTTTTGGCATTTTCTAAAAAACTCTATTATCTAGGTTGACTCAACTTCCTTCTACTAATTATTTTTAATCATCTCACACCATGTAAGTCAGTAAAGCACTAAAACAAAAGGAGTTACTGAGTGTGAAAGAATAAGAAAAAAAGAGAAACATTATTAAGAAGAGAGAACAATAAAAGGGATGCATATTCATAAGACCCAGTACAGGGAATACTAGAATATATATATATATATATATATATATATATATATATATATAGTCAAACCTAGTGAGCCAGACAAACCTACCCAGGTTTCACCTAAGCGGATCGTCAGGAAAGCTTTAGGTGAAACCTGGGTAGGTTTGTCTGGCTCACTAGGTTTATCTAGGTCTGCTCTACGGTTGTATTGAGCTCTTTTTGTTAGTTGTTTATTTGTGTCGGTGTTTTTTTCTTTGGGCTTTAAACCTGTATCTGTGCGATTTTTTTCGACAGACTTTCATATGTTCCTGGCTCTTTCTTTTTTTAAAACCTTTTTTTTTTGAGATTGATTTGATTATTGGCAAATCAAAAATTCGATGGTTTTTCGAGACGAGTATAGTTACTTTATATATATATATATATATATATATATATATATATATATATATATATATATCCTAGTATTCTACTAGGATTTACTCTTTTATTGTATTATATATATATATATATATATATATATATATATATATATATATATGTGTGTGTGTATGTATGTGTGTGTGTGTGTTGTAGCATACCTACGGTCGATAATGGGTACACATAAATACAAGAGTATGTTGGCTTGCAGTCGGAGATTCGTCTCCAGCTGTGCTGGTCAAAATCTCCTCCTCCGGACAGAAAAGAACCCCAGACGAGGCTATGTCGAAGGGCAGAATCTCGTCTTGGGAAGCAGCTACCCAAGTAGAATATATCCAGATACAAGTCTTAATGCTTTAACTATAGCTGGTAGGATAAGAGTTAGATCGATATTTTTTCCAAGGGTATTTGCACATAAGTAAAAATATAACGAACCCAACTGGAATTAGAAGTCGACCTTCCGGTTTCTCATTCCGAGTCGTTATCCGTTACACCACACGCAAATCCAAGCTTAAGGTCACCCATATCGGTATTGACTCGGCTCAACGTTGCTTAACTTCGGTGATAGGAAGAGAACCGGTATTTCAATGTGATACTGCCATAAATCGAAAGAACAGGATTTAGGAAGATACAAGATGGCGATTGACGTTGTAAGTGGTAGAGAAGTAAGAAATCGCAAGAGAGTTCCACTGGTGAGAAGTGCGAGAGAAAGGAAGCTTTTAGAATTGAACTTACGGTCACATCTACAAATATTAACAGTAAGATGGGCACTATTTCCATTATTCAGACTACTGCCCTCATCTTTGTCGCCATATTTCGTTTCGGCCGTTGTACTCTCCGTTCTTCTTCAGGTGGTTGAATGTCGAACTAAACGCTTTATTTTGCTCACTGGGGTAGACTGTTCTAGACGATTATAGTTACTTTATATATATATATATATATATATATATATATATATATATATATATATATATATATATGTATTCTACTAGGATTTATTGTTTTATTGTATATATATATATATATATATATATATATATATATATATATGTGTTTGTGTTGTAGCATACCTACGGTCGATAATGGGTACACATAAATACAGTAGAATGTTGGCTTGCAGTCGAAGATTGTTCTAGTTCCACGTGCCATGTCTAATGGATGTCAGTTATCAGTTATCAGTTATCTCCTGTTAATTCCCCTCTCTAAGTTCTCCACTGCCTTAACCCGGTATTGAACTCGCAATCTTTGGGTCCCTGTCACTGGATCTAACTAACGCATTTATGCACTGTGATATGTGTCCTTGAGGACATCTGTATTTGAATTTCTGGGTATTATAAACCTAATGTCTTCAGCAACATTTTTTTACCAGTGCTCATATTGCAATTTTTGCTGTTATCATTGCATGTTTATAGACAGATACTAAAACGATGGGACCTACTAGCCAATCTAGTAGTGCGCTTAAATTTATGCGGTCGAAGTTTTTTAAAACAACTGCCATGTAAATATTTATAGAAAAGACAGAGGGAAGTCGGCAGCTGAAAACTGACAGAAGTTGTGATGCCAGGTCAGGACCGATAATATTGCTGACCCTTCTTTAGATTTTGTCCAGAATCTCTATATATACAGCCGGGGCTCTAGATCAGTTATGGCAGCTATAACAGCCGAATGGTAGATTTATAAATCTGCGAGATGAATTCTGACGAGAAAAATTGTCTGACATGATGCAGTGAACCAACCTTCTTAGCAGAAGACTTAGCTATTCAATATATTCGCTCCATTTCATGTCAGTAGATAACGTGAGACCAAAAAGACGCGAATGAGATGCTCGCCTGGAGGTTAGCTAATACACAAGGAGTATTATGGGGGTCATTTTTGAGCAGTGAGAAATTTCTAAGGGAAATGCAAAAAACAAAAAAAAAATTAGACTTACAGTCATAAAGAAAAAGAAGACATTTCTGAGTCACATATTGAGGAAGGAAAGCCCAGAGAACCTAACACTCACAAGACGTATAGAAAGCAAGAAATGCGCTGAGAAACAGCAAGAAGTCTATTCGCTAGTTTAAGTGAATTCATTGGTAAAGCGTATTTGGGCACTTGGACGTGGTGTCATACATGTCTCGTTAGATCAGTTGCGACTGAAAAGTGAGTTCGAGCCGCGCCGGGTGGTCCATATTTTCGGTTTTTTGTCGCATCTAAGCTACGCATATGGCGCAATGGTTAACAATGATTTCGACCTTCTACGTCATCTGAGCTACGCATAGAAAATAATTGGTGCAATATTTGGTAAGCTTGGTACAATTACGACTGAAGAGTGAGTTCGATCCTCACAGGGTAACTCATACTTTCGGTCTTGTGCCACATCTAAATTATGCTTAGAAAATCACTACAGATACTGAGTTTCTAAGCCTGCCTTAGATGTAGCACAAGACCGAAGGTATCGAGCACCCAGTGAGGATCGAACTCTTTACTCAGTCGTAATTGATCTAGCATGACAAGCTTTCTAACAATTACACCATATCGAGATGCCCGAATCAATATAGGTAATGTGTATGATAAAAGCTTAAAATTTACTTAGAGAAATGAAGATGTGGAGAGCCATGATTGTACTAATTTAGCAAAGACTTCATCAAAGAAGATTAGAATAACATTCGTCCACCAATAAAATTTGCATTAATTCCTTAGTAATAATCTCAACAGGTGAACCAACGAATTAAGAGTGCTACGCATACGGGACATGCTACAGAAGGCGACATTCTTAATTATAACACAGTAAGAGACAGTCCGTTGCAGTTTCATATCTGGATTCTGCATGTCTCATTCCAAAGGAAGGTAATGAAATCAAGTGTGTGAATCACTTCATGGCAAACTGAGGTCCACCTTAAACAAATGCCATCGGCACTTTCTCCTACTCTGCTTCCATTTCACCCCTAACCAAATCTTACAAAGCCATAGGGAATCGATGACAGCAGCAGGTTTGGGGAAAACCTGGAACTTTCTATTCCTTAACCTGGACGCTGGCGGTGAATTTAGTAATCAACGCCATTATCATAAAGGAAGCCATCAGCAAAGAAGAAATTAAATTGTTGGATACGCCATAAATCTGACGACGAATAATAACCGAATTTCAGTGCATTTCTATAACAAAATTATGCTTTCTATGCTGAGCGGACAGTAGGAACAGTTTCTGGGAGAGGGCGCATAATCTGTCATTATCAGAAGTTTGAACAACACCAGTATATTCGAATACTCGGTCACGATGACTTGTGACTTCGTGCTTGCACATCCATTGACGGCTTTCGAACAGTTTCGTCTATGCAATTCCTCCAATTTCCAAAATTTAGGTCAAATCAGGGCATAATTTTCAAGTTACTCCCATCGTCTTCGCGATATTATGAAGAAGTCTGACAAATCGATAGAATTATAGGAAGAAAATAGGAGAAAATTCTGAATTCTGAATTCAAACCAGCCTTAAAAATCCGGAGTAAATAACCGGAGGGCAGTTAATAACTCGATACGATCTGTGGTCTGCTTTCTCTCCACAGACGTCTCACAATTTTGTACCCTGGCACTTTAGGAGCAGGGAGATAAATTTACTGTGGCTCAGCGAAAATTATTGCAACCATACAATCATTCGCAATTTAGTTGTGTTAGTTTGGATCATCATCGATTATCGATGGACTCCTTTTTTAAAAAAAAAAAATCTTCCCCACCGACAGTTGATTTCTTTCTGGTGTTTAATGGCTAAAATATAGATTAAGTACTCAAATTTGGAAACAAGTACTTTAAACTTTGGTTTTTGGTAGCTATTGAAACAGAGAAACGAGCCATGAACAGATATAGTCAAAACGTGCTAAATGGTGAGATATATGGATAGAGAGTTAAAGGCAGACAAGAACCTGATATATGTTCTGTGGTAGCAAATTACGTAGGTTTGGTTAGGGTAAAAATCAAATTTGAAATGTCAAACTTCAAGAAGGACATTACAGCGGATGTTTGGAGTTAAATGAACTTTTCAAACAACTTTCTTCCTCCCGTGTTCTCGAAAAAATTTAAATAAAGGTCTCTTTATTTTGCAAGCTGCAAATAACGTAATAATGATATCATTGTTGCACTTTTTTCATGCTTTCTTCTTGGTGACGTTGACTTTTTTGTTTTTTTGGTCGGTAAGGCGTTATTTTTATCTCAATTTTATTCCTCAATTCTTCTGTTATTTACCGCATTAGATAGGATATTTTATTAAAATCCATCTTGATATATACAACCGATTTTCTGGTATTCCTTCCAATGATGTTGTCGGATTATCCGTGTGTCAGGCCAACTGAAGTCTTAGAATAACAATTCATTAATACTCCTCTCACCGAATAATTAAGAACTTCTAGTATCTCTACGGTATTTTGAATGTTAGAACTATTATTAAATAAATAAATTGCAGGCGAATTAAATCACAAGTTCAAATGCTTGTTATACTGTCCGGATATTAAGAGGTGTCGCGCTATAAGTTGCCGTAAAATCGGTGGTTCACCAGTCAATATAAAATGACTCAATTAGAAAAAAAAGCATAAATTAAAACTGACCAGGGTAGATAGAGAGAGTGAATGGAAATATATATATATATATATATATATATATATATATATATATATATATATATATATATATATATATATATATATATATATATATGTGTGTGTGTGTGTGTGTGGATGTATATATATATATATATATATATATATATAAAGATATATTTTAACTATTTATGGATTTTGTTTGTTTTTCAAAATGTGTTCTGTGTTTTATCCATTTACATGTATATATATATATATATATATATATATATATATATATATATATATATAGTGAACATAGAAGTCAACCCTTAGGGGCGACAGTCTGTTTCATGTTAGATGCAAGACTTGTTGCCTGACGATTGCATCTAACATGAAACAGACTGTCGCCCCTAAGTGTTGACTTCTATGTTCACTTTTATATTTACACACGCTCTATCTCTGATATTGATCACTTTATTCATTCCATAAATATAGAACATCTTAAGACTATATTTCTTTATATATATATATATATATATATATATAGAGAGAGAGAGAGAGAGAGAGAGAGAAAGAGAGAGAAAGAGATAGATAGATAGATAGAAGCTGGGAGAATGTATAAATGAATTTCAAATGTACAATAATATTGTAAAAAAACATCCAAAATAAATATTAAAGGCTTTTATAAAAGTTGTATAATTTCATTCTCTTTTTTTCATTTCTAGAAACAACAACTTACCGGAAAAATAACGATTTATTATTTAAGCATAGACACCAATACACCCACATATGTTTATTTATTTCAGTTTTCGTCTGTTGAAACCTGGTAAGGGACGAAACGCATAATTTAATGAAAGAAAACGTTTTTTTCCATTTATCATATTCTTCAAACTTTGTCTGGATTCTGTAACCTGTTAGATACACATCGATAGATTTATTGAAAATACGGGGGTAGGCTTAATATGAATGAGAAATATGAAAGCTTAAATGGATTAAGGTTAACTCTTATTAATAAATTCATTGTTTCTTTCCACGTAAACTGACGTCTGACTGTTGAAATAAGACTTCAGCAAGTTGGCTCCCTGTGCCGCGCCAGGAAATTTTTCTCCGCGGAATCGATACTCCAGATCTACAAATCAACAATTCGCCCTTGCATGGAGTATTGCTGCCATATATGGTCTGCAGCCACTTCTGTTTGCCTTGGGGTTCTTGGCAAGATCCAGATACAGATATGCAATATAATTGGCCCTGATCTGGCATCTCGTCTACAGTCGCTCTCCCACAGACACGCCGTCGCCTCTCCCTGTCTGTTTTACAAATACTTTCATGGCAATTGCTCCGAGGAGCTGCATTCGCTGGTTCCCAGACTTCATGAATTCAAGCGCCCTACGAGGCTGGCATCCCGCTCTCACCCTTTCACTGTCGAAACTCCTAAATGTAGCCGTCTCTTCTACTCCAATAGCTTCATGTCTCGCACCTCTCGCCTGTGGAACTCCCTTCCCTATTCTAGTTTCCCTGAGAGCTATAATCTCCAGCTATTCAAATGTAATGTCAATCAACATCTCCAGTTGCTTTGATCTATCCACTACCCTTCTCCTCATCCTTTCTTCTATCACTCCTATCTGATCTTGCTCCAAATTTTCTGCAACCCCTTGCGTGCTAGTGGCTTCCCGCCTTGAAAAAAAATAAATAAAATAATAGCCACTTCTGTTGATAATGGAGAAAATTTAGCATCGTGGTTTTATCTGCAGAAAAAAGGGTTTAATCCCCCAAGTACATTCAGGCTTACATGATTGCTACACTAAAGGATGTTGCTCTAGCTTTAACAACCAGTGCAAAAGTGGGCAGCTTAATTCAGGAGGAGAAGAGAGAATCTTGAATTTCCTCCAAGATCTGACCGTCCTGTAAATTCCACCACCGAGAAAACGTCGATTGTGTTCAACACATACAGATGAATGACAGGTAACTGACTATAAATCAAATAGCCATTGCTATTAGTATATCCCATTAGAGAGTCGATTATATTCTGCACAATGAACTTGGCATGACGAAGGTTAATGTCACGTTTTCTAATAAATCATCAAAAGCGGACAATTGTTTTCATGGGAAAATCTGACATTGTTTGAGACAGATCCAGCTGGTTTCTTTGAACATTTCATAACCAAGGAGGCGTGTTGGGTTCATCAATCTGGGGCGGAGGTAAAGAGAAAATCCATGCAGTGGAAACACCCCCTCCTCACGTTCTCCAATTGAGACCAACGAGATATGCAAGGAACTGACGAAAGGGGTTTCGTTTCATTGGGACAATGCTCCAGCACAAAAGTCCTTGGATTCTGTGCATGGCTACTGCTTTGAACTAGTTTATCATCCTCCCTATTCTCCTGATTTGACCATCATCTGTTCCCCAACATGAACAAGTTGGAACCAGTATCGTAACGATGGCGACGTCATAGCTATTTTTGGTGACATTTTTCAGCAGTCAGGTGTCAATTGAGCTGGAAAGAAACAATGAGGTTATTAATAAAAAAAAGAATTGAAATTAATGCATGCAGGATTTCAAAGCCTCTAGAAACCCTCCTTCGTAGTCGGCCTTTGAACTTTTCAGCCGGCCCTCGTGCATTGTCTCACTATATTTGAATTCAACGTAACGGGTAAGATAATAATACCACGCTGAAAAAGAAACAGACAAATGCATTGATATGGAATGCATGCCAACAGTGCCTACACTGACAAATAATGAGAAAGAAAGAAAAATAGTATAAATAAGATGAAAGCATTTCTTTATTGATTTAATCTGTGTGGTTTTCTAAGGCAGTTGGCATAAGAATATATCCTTGATCAATGTTGTTAATTTTACAGAAATCGCGGAACGTTTATTAAGTTTCATTTACTGAGCTGACTCTCTCAAGCGGAAAAAGCAAGTTGTCTTTGAATGCTTGGCAATACGTCCTCTGACTTTGTGAAATTGGTTTTATTGAATTCTACTTTGTAGTTCCGTATCAAAATGGGAAAATATCATATTGACGTATACCTAATAAATTTATTTACCTACATACCTTACTTTTTAGAATCTACGCAAATCGATTAAGCAAAATGGAAGGTTCGTTTGGCAATGTTCCTTTCCTTTGTGTGTAAAGAAGGGAATGTATTTTTGTAATAAACGTACCTGAAACTAGGTATGTTTCAATGGAGGTTGTATTATCTGTCTATATTTCTGAGATGAGGTGTTATGTACATTATTTACAATTTTCGGACTAGTGTCCTCATCTTTGTCGCCATATTTATTACAACGTTTCGGCCGTTGTACGCTCCGGCCTTCTTCAGGTGGTTGGAATGTCGAACCCTTTATTTCGCTCACTGGGGTAGATTGTTCTAGTTTCACGTGCCATGCTTTTAATGGATGTCAGCTATCAGTTATCTCCTGTTAATTTCCCTCTCCATGTTCTCCACTGCCTTAACCAGGTATTGAACTCACATTCCTTGGGTCCTGTTACTGGATCTAACTAACGCCTTTATCCACTGTGCCATGTGTCCCTCAGGACACATGGCACAGTGGCAGCGAAATAAAGGGTTCAGTTCGACATTCCAACCACCTGAAGAAAGCCAGAGCGTACAACGGCCGAAACGTTGTAATAAATATGGTGACAGCGATGAGGACAATAGTCCTAATAATGTAAATAGCGGAGGTAATGTAAATAGCGAAAGTAATAAAAAAAGTAAGGGATAAAATCAAATCAAATTGAAATGGCTTCTTTTTTTTTTTTTACTCTTATCTGATATGTCTTAAAGCTGTTTTCTTTTGTCAAGTTTATCTTTGCCGTCGTAATACTAGGCTTCGGTAAAACTACGCGTTAGCTGAACGATCAAGCTAACTATGTTTACACTGTCTATGCCATCAGGTGTCCATCTTATAAGATTAGTGTTATGGGACCTTACCCATAATAACATAATGGACTATTCCATACGTAATAAATACTGCGCCTCAAGAAGAAGCAGGGAGTTCAGTCCGAAGTCGGGCGACCGGCTGACCGGCTGATCGGTTGAACTGTCTGCTTTCGGGCAGGAATCAACCCGAACGAGGCTACGCCGAAGGGCGAACTCTCTTTCGGGGGGGGGGGGTAAACCGACCCTGAACCCGTTTATACGGGTTCAAAGGGCATATTTTTGGCCGAGCCCACGGGCTCGGAGATCCCACGTTAAACCGGCCTTGTGCCACATGATGCCCTCGTGGATGGGAGTGACAAAATACCGTTCAGTCCGAAGTCGGGCGATCGGCTGATCAGTTGAACTCTCTGCTTTCGGGCGGAGATCAACCCGAACGAGGCTACGCCGAAGGGCGAAGTCTCTTTCGGGGAGGTAAACCGACCCTGAACCCGTTTATACGGGTTCAAAGGGCATATTTTTGGCAGAGCCCACGGGCTCGGAAATCCCACGTTAAACCGGCCTTGTGCCACATGATGCCCTCGTGGGTGGGGGTGACAAAATACCGTTCAGTCTGAAGTCTGGAGTGAAGTCCGTCAGGAGTGTGTCAGCCAGTCAGAGCGAGCGAGTCAGTCGAGTCAGAGGCAGTCCGAAACAGAGTCGCGTTCAGACAATTACTACTAAACCTGATTGTTCGTATTAACCCTTTCTACCTCTCTGTATATATTCCTGTTTGTAATATGTCTGTGTTATTCTATATACGTGTTCGAGTTCTTCTTTATTGATTCTACTTTGGACCATCACCGTGGTACAAGGACCTGGACCATAACAATTAGTTTCCACAAAAGCGGCGCAGATAGATATGTTCATTTAACTTATTTTTCAATCTTTTCATTAGCTGAAAAACAATTTTATTTCTTGTTTGAATGTTGAGCCAATTTTGATTCTAGTATTTTGAGCTGGAAATGATTTATCTGAAGGGATTTGTTGATTTTTAATTTCAAGACGACATATTGAAAACTTCCGTTAGGCGTTTTATTTATTCAGGGCTACTACAATAGAGCAACAAAGATTTCTAGATACCAACGAGTCCTGTCCTACTTGTAGAACCACTCACATAAATGACGAACTTTAGACGTAATAATTAAAGTAAAATAAACAATGTTTCCTATGACTTATTTATTTGTTTTTTTATTTTTTTTACTATCAAAAATTTGTCGGTTGAAGCTGAGAGATACTTTGAGTGTAAGAGACATTCTATTTCTTGCTTTTTTTAAACACAAGTTTTTTCCAAACACAAGTTCTACTTTTTATCCATAACTGGAGACGGATGGATATATATCATTTCCAGGGGTCTTTTTCTTTGTTTTTGTGTGCTATGTTCTTTCAGGACGTGGACGGTCATGGCTCTACTTTTATCCATTGCAGATCTCAACAAGTTCCTTCCTTCTGCTATTTCCCCAGACCACGCTCTGTCATCCACTTGCTTAAGCCCGCTAAATATGTCACACGCTTTTTTTTTTACTTGTTTCTCTTTCCCTTTATTCGACCCGTGAGTATCAGATTCTCCAGACCCTCCTTTCTCATTATGAGTCTCCGAAACATCAGCTGCCTCTTCCTGATGTTAAGTATAAGCCTCCTTGTTTGCAACCTCGCTAAGAATTCATCGTTGCTCACACGCTTGGTCCATAATATCCTTATCATCCTTCTGTCGAACCACATTTCCGTCGCCTCGAGTCTCTTCTTCATTTTTGAGGAAATCGCTCAACATTCGCTGCCGTAAAGAAGGACAGATGTCACGTAAGAGCTCAGTATTTTTTTCTTTGTTACCAAAAAGATCCTCCTGTCTCGCAATACTCTGCGCAGCTTTTGTCCTTAGCCATACCAATACGTCTACGGATCTCAGTGTCGCACTTACCGTCCTCTGTCAAAATGCTTCCTAGATATTTAAAATTCCGCGTTTGATGATTCTAGTGTTTCCGGCCTGCAAATCGCATTTCGGGTTCATCATCTTACTGATGACCATGCATTCTGTCTACTTGTAGTTTATGCTTAGTCCTTTCTTCTCACTCTCCGTCACTACCT
>CAHIKZ030005596.1:667500-700000 GCA_903632075.3 Acanthosepion pharaonis | reverse complement strand
AGAAGTAAAAATATATTTCTGTCTATATTTCTGACATAAGCTATTGTAACTATTTACATTGTTCGCAATGCTTTCCTCATCTTTATTGCAATATTCAGGACGTTTCGGCCGTTGTACTCTCCAGCCTTCTTGAAGGGATATACTTTAGAATTTCGAACTGTACGTTTTCTTTAGTCCATGGGAGTAGATTGTTCCACTTGCTATGCAGTTTTCTGAACATAGCAGATTCAATTAACTCCCTTTAGTAAATCAACTCTACAAGTTTTGCTCACCTCACCTATGGCCAGTTACTGAACTCACAACTCTTTGAGTTAAGTCATTTTTTGGCTTACTTCAACCACCTTTTGTCCATTTGGCCATGTGCCCAAAATAATAAAAAAAGACAGAAGATGGCAATTGACGTTGCATTTAAATTTTTGAAGATTGTAGTTATCAGGGAAGCAAGAAATCGGAAGGGATTTCCACAGGCAGGATGTGCGAGAAAAGAAACTGTTATCGTAGAAGTGGCGGTTGAATCTAGCCAATTCGACAGTAAAATTTCACGTATTTTTTTTATTTAGTACTGCTCAGTTATTTGTCACCCGTTTCCAGTGTAAACACTTTTCGTCCCAGGGATTGATTGGTCTCAGGGTTACTGACACTAAATACTCAAAGGAATTGGGATAATTGTGAGTAGAAAACGTGGAGTCTTAAACCTAACCTGTCTGCTAATGTGTACTGTTGCTACTGTTACTCGTTTCGCTTGACGGCAAACGCCAAGGCTTCTTCATTTTCTGTAGCTGCTGCTGCTCTTGTAGCCTTGCTGTCATAACACATTATTTATTAAAAGCTCCCATTTCTATAGTACGCCTACTAAGGAGATCCTAATAGCCAAACAAACGCGCTCATTTTTTTTTTCATATATCTAACTCTTCATTGTTCTTTTCTGTCTAGTATTTTTATTTGATCCTACAGAGGTTTACCCTCCATACATGATCAGTCATGACTGAATTCACTGTGCCCCACCTAATTACGATTTTTCAATGTTCCTCCAGTTTCACTTTTAGTGAGTGTTTTCTTTCGCCTTTATATTCTTTGCCACAAATGTAAGGAATGGAATATACAATGTTCTTAGCCATGTTCCCCACTGTGTGAGGCTTTACCTGATGGTGTATGGAATGCACATCTTCTGAATCTTTTCCTTGACGTAAAACAGACAGACCGTAGTAGTAATATACATTTTAACAAACGACACCACCACTGAAACGCATTACCAAACGCTTAACTGTGCTTAAATCTACTGTATAGTCTAATGTCTCTAGTGGGGAAATATTTTGTATATGGAGGAATTTATTCCCACAACTCTACTTCGTACGAATCCATTTTGCCAGACTGATGTTCAGCTGCTCACAATGTAAAAAGCAAATGAATATTATGGGTTATTGATGAGAAGGTTCAACTCTTACTGCGTACCGTGGCTTCCCTCTGTCTCTTCTATAAGTATTTTCATGGCAACTGTTCCGACAAGCTACTTTCACTGGTTCCCAGACAGCTTGAATTTGAGCCAGCTGCAAGGCTAGTATCTCAGTCCCACCCTTTCACTGTCAAAACGGTTAAATGTAACCGTCTCTTCTACTCAAACAGCTTCTTCTCTCGCACTTCCCATCTGTGCAGCTCCCTTCCGCTTGCTTGCTTCCCTGATAACTATAAACTTCAAATATTCAAATGTAATGTCAATCCACGTCCTTCTCTGTATCCTTTCCTCAAACACGCCTCTTTCCTCTTGTTCTCAATCCTCTGTAACCCCTTGCGTGCTAATGGCACTCCTCCCTTGCTTAGGGTGAATTTCTTTAAAAAGATTACCATCAAAATCCATCTTTGACGAAGTAAACCAGCATAATAAATTAGACCGACGGTGGAAGTTAATTTTACAGTTTGTTTAGCATCCATCTCTTTCAAAATAGGACACTTCGACTTCAATCACGTTGTAGTATTCCAGTCACTTCTTTAAGGATCCTTGGTATTCCTCGTATCGATGATTCAACCTTAAGCGCCGATAACTTTTACGCCACTCACACTTGTAGATTATACGTGAGGTGGGGGGACTGCTCTGATAAATCTTTACCTAAAGAATTCAGATATTTGGAATTATTTAGCATTATATTCACAATATACGTGTTGATAACACAAATATAATAGCATCGTCTACATTAAAAAAGGATAAAAAAAATAATGGAAGCCTTATTATTAAAAACAAAAAAACAACCCGCAATAATATCGACTATGAACGTGGAAAGAATATGTTGATTGTGTTTTGAAAATAAAATATTCTATAATGCTAAAAGCATACATAAAACAATTCACTTCCAGTTATCAGTAAATATAATTCGTCCTTTGATAATGGCGAAATGAATAGCCGAAAGCGTTTGTAAAATAAAACATTTAGACAGTTTTTGTACAATTCATCTACGGAAAAGAAAAAATTATAAGATCGTATGGGAAATTATATAAAAAAAAACAAAGCACCTTGTCTGTCATATTTAATGAAGTCTGCATGAAAGATGGATTGCTGCCTAAATACACAATATATATATATATATATATATATATATATATATATATATATATATATATATATAATAACGTTCTTAAGCTTATCAGGCGTTATGAAAAGAATTTATATAGAAGACAACACGTCTATATTATTTAATGAAACATGTATGAATGAAAAAATTCTGCCTAAATACACGATATATATATTGTGTATTTAGGCAGAAATCCATCTTTCATGCAAACTTCATTAAGGTGCTTTGATATTTTATATAATTTCTCATGATGTTATAATTTGTTTTAATTATAAAATTAAATTTGAAGTTGTTAGGTTCAGTTTTTGAAACATGGTTATTACTGTGTAGCGAAGTGACCATATTTTAAATAAGTTAATTTATAATATTTATGCTCTGTAAATTTACATTGAGCACTGTTTTGTAAAAATTAAAAATTAAAAAAAACATCAACACAGGGTTATATATCTTACTGTTCTTTTTTATATATATATATATATATATATATATATATATATATATATATATATATATATATATATATATATATATATATATGGATAAAGGGATAATTCCGAGGAGGATATAAATCCAAGGAGAGCTCAATGTAGACTGCAGAACATTATGATGATAATAAGAAGGCGGAGACTTTAATTTTCCATTTCGTTTATAATTTTTTTTTCGTGAACACCGAGATGTTCATCTCATCAGAACGAAACCTGGTCCGCGAATGGAGAAGTACAACGAACGGACACTTTAGATTGGTAGTGGGGAAGGAATGTGAGAGACAGTGGGGGTAGTTGGGTAAAGATAGAGTTGAAAGATTAGTGGTTCGTAGTAGTCGGTTTCTTCTTAAGTGTTGACCATATGTTGACTTTTTACTCACTGTTCTCAAACTGTAAATTCATGTAACTTTCTTCCTTTCTGAGAACTTATTACTGCAAACTTTATACATATTTATGTAAGCAAACTACTTGATATTTCTATTACACATTTAGACCCAGGGTCTTAATTCCATGTTCAACTTTTATTATATTTTTTATTTCTTCCTTTTATATTATTTGTGGTTCAAAATAAACTAGTCCAAAGTTTGTATTTATTTCTTTTTCTAGTTTCATCATTTTAGCTTTTAATAAACCTGATGAACAGGACTTTAGAGTTTTTATTGCCGTGGGGCGTTTATCTGGCTGTCTTGACCAACGGTGATGTGCGACAAGGATGCGTGAACGGGAAGTAGAAAACGTGGCCTTATGCCAACCTTAAGCTAAATAAATATCAAGAAAAAGTACTTGGGTAGAAAACAGACAGTTTTAACCTGAAAAATGAAAAATGTTCAAAATTAGAAATAAAATAAAAACAATGTTAAAACAAATTAATTATTTTTGAAAATATCGTTAATAAGTAAATAAGAAGAAAAGGACCTCCAAGTAAAAACATATAATTTAAGCATAAAAGAAAATAATGGTAGATTTAGTGTTGCACAGACGGATACAGACAAATGTGTGTGTGTGTGTGTTTTTTGTTTCTTTTTGTTTCGTTTTTTCGCGCCAAAACTGAGTGAATCAATTTCATAGATTCTATTTTAAGGCGTTAAATTCAAAACGACGGATGTAATCGTGTAGCAGACATCGGGAAAGCAAACTAGGCACGAACACGCATAGATGCGTACACACGCGTAAATCCAAATAGGCTGATAGGCATTCATACCAAAGCTAACACACACATACACACACACGTATATATGTATGTGTGCGTGTGTATAAATTGAGTAATCGAATGATAGATTGTGAAAAACTACAATGCTACGTAATACGTTTCACAACTAAAAAAAAATTCTGCAAACATGGTTTTATCAATGGATCTCTCTCTCTCTCTCTCTCTCTCTCTCGATAGATAGATAGATAGATAGATAGATAGATAGATAGATAGATAGATATGAACTGATTTGGGACAAAGAGACCTATTAAAAAGATAGATAGAAAGATAGATAGATAGATAGATAGATAGATAGATAGATAGATAGATATGAACTGACTGGGACAAAGAAACAGATTAAAACAGATAGATAGATAGATAGATAGATAGATAGATAGATAGATAGATAGATAGATATGAACTGACTGGGACAAAGAAACAGATTAAAACAGATAGATAGATAGATAGATAGATAGATAGATAGATAGATAGATAGATAGATAGATAGATAGATAGATAGATAAATTAAACAGATAGGGACAAAGAAATAGATTAAAACAGATAGATAGATAGATAGATAGATAGATAGATAGATAGATAGATAGATAGATAAAACAGTAGACACTGAGGTCAACACCAAGTCTGCTGTTTTGTGCTTGAACGTAATGTTAAAGCATGAAACAAGACTCTTGTCGATCGGTGTTGACCTCAGTGTCCACTTTTATAATTACAAACGGAAAGGAAGCTACAAAACCTCCTACAGAAGTTAGCGAAGGAAAGCGAGAAGACAGGGATAGGCATACACAGCAAGAAGACAGAATGTATGGTCATCAACGAAAAGATGAGCCCAAAATATGAATTACAGGTCGGGGACGCTAAAATCACGCAGGTGCGGAAATAAATAAATCTCTGGGGAGTGTTCCGACAGAAGACGGCAAGTGAGACGCTGAGACCCGAAGACTTATTGAGATGGCCAAAGACACATGCCAAAATCTCGACAGAGTATTACGAAACAGGAGGGTTTAGTTGATCACAAAGAAAAGAGTGTAGAACTCCTCCTTTACGGCAGCGAATATTGGACGGTCTTCTCAAATATAAAGAAGAGACTCGAGGCAGCAGATGTGTGGTTCTACAGAAGGATGCTGAGGATACCATGGACATAACATGTGAGTAACCACAAGGTTTTTGATGTTGACCATGCTCACCATAGTCTATGAATATAGAATACAGCGCAGTACGTAATCTGTTCAATGAAACAACGTTAAAGATTAACACTTACGAGTCAGACACTCTACTGAATCTGGCTATATCGTCAATACCACCAGCAGCTGTTCAGTAATTCTTCAGTCTTCGATATCAAAGGCTGGCAGGGAATATTCGGGAAAAACATGGCCGCCTTTATATACGTCGCATTGAATATTTTGAGCCTTCTGATTGGTTAACCCTTCTATTGGTGAACTATAAAATGAGTCAGCTCATTTTGGCTGGCTCACTAGTACACCAGGGTACCAAAAAATTCCAACATTGGAGAGGATGCAAACAAAATGGAAACTCATACTTAACATCAGGAAGAGACAGCTGAAATTATCTGGAACACGTAATGAGAAAGGAGGGCTTGGAAAATCTGATACTCACAGGGCAGAGTGAGGGAAAAGAGAGACAAGGAAAGCAACTCGTGATATACTTAACGGGCTTAACCAAATGGATGGCAGAGCAGTGTCTGCGAGAAATAATAAAACATCAAAGCTTATTGAGGGCTACAAGAGACAGGAGGAAGTGGAGAGCCATGATCGCCTACGTCCTCAAGGGACACAGCTCATAAAAGAAGAAGCGCTAAACCTGATATTTACCCATAAATATAGCATACCGTAAAAATATATCCATATCTATCTATCCATTTCTCTTTCTCTCTCTCTCTCTCTCTCTCTCTCTCTCTCTCTCTCTCTCTCTCTATATATATATATATATAGTACAGGTAATTAATCCGTTGGTATATAATCCGGGTGGATCCTAGTTATATTAGGGGCTGATGACATCCGCATACAGAACAGCTTGAAATAGACTATTCTCTATGTTGAAGTAATTTTTGTTTTTTTTTTTTTTTGGGGTCTGTAATATATATATATATATATATATATATATATATATATATATATATATATATATATATATACAAATGCTTAGAGGTACAAAATTTATATATAGTTTTAAAAACAAGGAATGTATTGATTTTAATTTTAAAAGTCTCTAAGGCCCTTTCAACCAACATCTCATCAGGAGACAATCATTGGATAATTAATCAACGAAAAGAATATATATATATATACGGATGACTGACGACCGTACACCCAAGGCTTCCAGATGGTACATGTAATATAAGCAGAGCCCAAATGTCAACGTACTTCTTACTTCTTTTGAAGCCATAGCTGCTGACCGTGGAAAATGAAGAACATTTTGCTGTGAACTTCGAAAAATATTGATTGTTCTATCTTCGAGGTCTAAGATCTAACACCAATATTCGATCAAAACTTCAGACCAGCTCCACACAAAATCTTATCATCTGCACTAAATGTGGCTTGATCTGTAAACCAGCATCTGGGATGAAGTGTTATTTAAGACATAAGCATAAAAAATCAACTGAAAAGACTCTTGAGCCATCACAGTCAAGTCGACAGAAGAGTCTATCCATTCCTTGATGATAAAGGCAGATGGAAAGGCACCTAAAGAAGGCCGAATTGCACAACATACAAACAGTTGTGATAATAAAAACGAAGATGTTATATTAACCTGTATGTAAATAACATCTGTTTCATGTGTTTTGGAAGGTTTTCATAGATCTAGACACAATTGTATTCGTTCTTATCTTCATATTCTTAAATGTCCCGTCTCCTCTGGATGTAGATGACAGTGTTTCTGTGGCAGAGAGCAGTGGTCACCTTTGAAATATCAATAATTATAATGATATACAATTTTGTTTATAGAAGAGAAAAATAATCTGTGGTGAAGTTTGTGCCCAGAAAATCTGTGCTTCGTCAGAAGTATTAATATAAAATGTCAAAACAATAGTGTTTATATGAAATATGGAATAGCAATTGACAAGAAGAGACTCTTCATTTAATCATGAAGGGGGAGAGGTCATTAATCAGGTTGTATTCTAAGTTTACCAACACCCCTAGTTTGTCGCTACCACTGCGTTTTTAAGCGCGTGTTTGTGTGAAAACAGTCGAGTCGAAGTCGAACTGGAATTGGAGCTGGGTGATGCGAGTTGACAAGCGAGAGAGAGAGAGATGGGCAGTGAGAGTGAAAGCGTCCGCTTGCTGCTGTCATAAGGGAACTCAAGCTATCTGCGATGTTGGCGCAATACTACCAGTAAACCCCCCTTATATCCTGATAGTGAAATAATTACGGCAACTACTAAGAACAAAAAGGGTGAACCCGAAAACTAATTCTCTCCTTTCAGAATTATTTGCAATATTTGTTTTTTTTTCTGGACCTTATTTCATATATACTACTTTCTTGTAAAAGAAGCATTATTCTTTTTGTACCAATTTCTTCCTTATATACATCTACATAAATTTTTCTTTGGGCTCGAATCAACTTGTTCATATTTGATTTTTCTGCTTGGCCCGATTCTCACCCCAGCGAACTTGCAGGTAGACCAGCTGAATCTTCCAGAATCGACGATTTGTTAATTGCTCTCCAGAATCAAAAATCACAACGTGGCTGGAAAGTGGAATCGAATCGACACTCAGGACTGGGGACTTTGATTGAACCTGTAATACTGAAACAGGACAGGACCAACGGCCGGTCTTGTAGAGTGCATCGATCCAGTGGGGGTCATGATAGGTATTACAGTTCGCTACACCTTGCATTTTGTATTTATTTTAATATCTGTGAATTACCATGATTGCTTGAGTTATCCCCCCTTGTTAGAATAAGCGCTAAAAATAACGAGGCCAGTATATCTTGCTATTTAAACTGATTTTGACGTGAGGAACAAAAACCAAATTCATACTTCTCCCAGTGATACGTGTACAAAAGTAAATGTAAGAATCTCGATTTTACACGTGTCCGGGGACACGCGCTGTATGACTTTCAAGATTCTTCCTTGATGCCTGTCGGTCCCATGTTTCAAGACCTGAGATGACTAGCGAGATTTATGAAACCGGCTCCCAACGGGGTGCTTCCCCGATAACTGCAATCTTAACCTGTTCAAGTCTAGGGTTAACTGCTATCTTCCCCACATATTCCCATGATCTACGCCTCTTACCCAATAACTCTCTCTCTCTCTATATATATATATATATATATATATATATATATATGAATGAAGAAATATAGTCTTAAGATGTGCTATATTTATGGGATGAAGTGCTCAATATCAGAGATAAAGCGTGTGTAAATATAAAAGTGAACATAGAAGTCAACACTTAGAGGCGACAGTCTGTTTCATGTTAGATGCAATCGTCAGGCTACGGCGCTTTAAGAAAAAGATTTTATAAATTTCAAGCGACAACTGCTAGGACAATAAATGCAGATGTTTCCTTATAATGAAACGGCTAATATTACCATTACCGTATAGGCAAGCCTTTGTTGTGTTTTTACTTGAGTCTGCAAGGATCTGTCATGAAAGTAACTTTTTGAGCGGGAAGTCTTACTCCCCTTCAGAGGCTTCCGTCAGCTTTTATTAGGATCTGCCGAGAGTAAAGTGTTAAATAAAAAGAACATTCGAATTTTCAATAAAATTGTGTTAAATACATTTTTCTGACTTTCTATAAACATATAACAATAAAAAAAATTTATTACGTCACTTTCGTTTCTTGTCTTCCGTTAAAGTTTATTTCTCTTTTCACATTATCACCACATTCTTTTTTTTTCCTTAAAATCTTTTCTCTTTAGACATTATTAGCATATTTCTTCTTTTTTTTTCGTTAATGACCCTTTTCTCTTTTCATATTATCATCATATTCCATTTTATCGTTGACGTTCTTTTCTCTTTTCACATTATCACCATATTTCTTTTTTCGTTAAAATCTTCTCTTTAGACATTATTAGCATATTTCTTTTTTTTTTTTCGTTAATGACCCTTTTCTCTTTTCACATTATCACCATATTCCATTTTGTCGTTAAAGTTCTTTTCTCTTTTCACATTATCACCATATTCCATTTTGTCGTTAAAGTCCTTTTCTCTTTTCACGTTTCTTTCTTTTTTCGTTAATGTTCTTTTCTGTTATCACATTATCAGTATATTTCTTCTTTTGCGTTAAAGTTCATTTCTCTCTTCACATTATCGCCATATTTCTCTTTTTTTCGTTTTTTTCTGTAAAGTGAACGAATACTCGTTGTCACTTTTGTAAAGCTCGTTGTAGTAGAGACTTTGTAATCGCAGATACAACTATAGTAACGCCGTTGAACAATACTGGTGTCAGACGCCTTCGAATAGCACTCGCACTAGTAGTACTTGCGCGATAATACTCGCTCGACAAGTAACCCGTATAGAGATCTGAATAGAGAAATAGTATAGTGAATAGAGTAGAGAATAGCGGTCCGTATATTAATAGAGGGTAGAGTAGAAATACGGATAATAGAGGAGAAAAAGCGATCAATTGGACGCCACGCCACGCCACTTCCTACTTATGCGTTTCTTCTATGGTCACGTGTTCTACGTAATTCAATAATTGGATTGCCTGTGTTTGCTCACTGGCTTTCTATGTTCAAACTCAAGTGTCGGCAGCGTCACTTTATTCCTATATAACACATTATCTACATATTTCTTTTTTTTCCTTAAAATCTTTTCTCTTTAGACTTTATTAGCATATTTCTTTCTTTTTTTCGATAATGTTCCTTTTCTCGTTACACATTATCGCCATATTATTCTTTTTGTTAAAGTTCTTTTCATTTTTCACATTATCACCATATTTCTTTCTTTTTTCGTTAAAGTTCTTTTCTCTTTTTACATTATCACCATGTTTTCAGTATTTGAGGATTTGTAAAAAAAAAAAAAGAAAAGAAGGGGGAGAAATATTGATGTTCCCTCGGAAACATAAGACTTGATTCTCTCGTTCATCTTTCTTACAGGACGTCCATGACAAGCCATTATTAGCGTCAGTATCTCTCAGCATTTTGTCTTCCCTTTTCTTAACCCAGTTTCAAATTATATATAACCTCTATGCAACTTAATCATATTCCGGTTACACAAACTAGGAAACGTTATCCTAATTTACAAAAATTACATACATAAGAAATAACCGCATTTTCAGCAATTCGGTAATCTGGTCGTCCCGGAATTATATCAAGCTATTTCCGGGAAGATAAGCATTTTGTATCAATGCAGTCCTAATTAGTTGATGTTGGGGAAAGAAGAGTGCAACATAAAAGTTAGTAAATAAATCCGAACCACTGTGTTATTATTTCGGTAAATAACAAAAGCAGATATTTTCTACCCTTTGCCTGATTTCGCATTCAATGACTACCACTTGGAAATTCGTTTAAGATTTAGAACTTGCTCGGCAAACATGTTAGACACAAGGAGATATAAGAATAGACAAGTTCCATCTACCATCTACGCGGATAGTATGAGTTATTTATGGTCGAGCAGTAGGGAAAATTTTATGTACTCATCTTATTCTGCTAACGTAGAATGAATGAATAAAATCTGGTTCCGCGGATTAACATATTTTTGTGTTAATATTAGTACAAATGTTATTTATTCTTCTATGTACTGTCCCTACAAAACAAGGGAGATCATGGCTCACTACAACTTCCTATCCTTTCTAGCTCTTAGTAAGGTTTGTCTTTTCGTTATTTCCACTAACACTTGTTCTTTACCATTTACACACACCCTGACTGATAATACATAACAGTTTAGTACAAGTATATTTAAACCTATTTTAGATGACACATCTTTGCAAGGTAAGACGAGATTAGAATGATGACGAAGGGTTGAACAGCCGAAAATACAAAGGCTGGATGAAGATTTGATCAGACTGCGAAACTTGGTGCGCTCAGATAGGGAATATTATATACGATGGATGATAGAATTGTATATATCTAACAGAGGATTTTGCAATGAGAATAACTATATCAAGGATGGTGCCTTGATTATTGAGTGATGAGCAGAACGAACCTCATCTTCATCTGAAATTTGAAATAAGGCAGAGATGTTTGATAGCGTCATTACAGGTGAATAACCGTGGTCTTTTCGATACGACCCAGAAAAAAAAGCCATAGTATGTAGTGGAAAGGAGAGCAATTTGAAGGTGACAGCAACCAATAGTTAACGGATAAGCAACATTTTTTTTGGGTCATATATATATATATATATATATATATATATATATATATATATATATATATATATATATATATATATATATATATATATATACTGACTCTCCCGGAGAATACGACGTATGAGGATCAAGCAGACCAGTTCCTAGGAACCGACAGACCGACACCAGCATATGAGATTTGATTATAGTGGTGAAGGTATTGTGCAGAACCAACCACACATTTTGAAGGGCCGAATACAGGGATCTTGTGCACTACGTGCCACAAGGTCCCCAAACGACCCTCCGCAGATTTTGAATTCAGTGTTGTCCTTCTCCTAGACCAGTTGGAATCCAATCTGTCCTGCTATTTACCCATAGCTGGACGGGGAAAGAAGAGGATTCATACCTTTCTCAAGGTTATTAGCACGTAAGTGAATGTCATGAACTAGAATTCGAACTCACCTCTCCGATACCTCAATCCAAGCTGCTGTCCATTATTCCACCGTGCCTCCTGAATACACACACACACACACATATATATATATATATATATATATATATATATATATATATATATATATATATATATATATATATATATATATATATATATATATATATATAGTATAGCCAGACAAACCTGACTTGACTTTCCTGACGATCCGTTTAGGTGAAACTTAGGTAGGTTTGTCTGGCTCACTAGGTGTATCTAGGTCTGCTCTACGGTTGTATTGAGCGCTTTTGTTAGTTGTTTACTCGTATCAGGGTTTTTTTCTTTGCGCTTCAGACCTGCATCTGTGCGATTTTTGTCGACAGAAGTTCATGTTTGTAGCTCTTTCTTTTTAAAAACCTTTTTTCCTTCGAGATTGATTTGATTAGCAAATCAAAATTCGAGGGTTTTTCGAAACGAGTCTAGTTATCTATATTTATATATATATATATATATATATGTGTGTGTGTGTGTGTGTGTGTTACTCGAAACATTAGTTTTATGAGCCGGCCTTTTTTTAAACAGCGCGAATTACATTTACCGACCAGCGCGTTTGAGAACTTTACTAAAAGAATAATGTGTACTCTGGGCGGTTTCAAACCTTCCTTCCCGTTTTTAGGGGAAACCACCTTACGATCCGGCGTAAGTTTGACCGCTTTAGACAAAGATTGGGCGCAATCTCGATCCCTGACGGAAATCCCGTTCTCTTTATCAGGTATCTCGAATGCACAGGGCGCTAAACGTAATTAATACCGTTGAAAAAATGATCTACTTTAGCATGTGTATCCACGAAAAATAACGTTTAGAGTAATAAGTGTAAACATTCATGAATATATTGGAAGTTTTATGAAATAAATTTATTTTTTAAAAAACCTAAATAATGTATAAGTTGTTGTCAACTCAGTACATCTCATTCTGGAATAGGGGTTCATAGCCTCACTACGCTAAGTGTTGCTTTTCTTGTTTCATTAACAAGTATGTATTACCAAGTTTCTAGCTGTATGGCCATGGTGATATTAAAAGCCATGTGTGATGTATAGACTTCATTCGCTCAAAGACGTTTTAACTGCTGATTTAAGAGACCGGTTGAGATACAGCTAACAGTTCAGATATTTGTGAACAGGTTTGGCGCCATGCAAGACATCCATATGAAACTCTCGATTTGACAAGACTGTTCGAGAAGATGACTCGAGTTTTTAGGTTAATGTTTTGGCTTTGTTTCAATCCTGACAATGTTTATCTATAAATTGTTCTGTCTACTTAAACTCGATAGGATCCTTTGATACTCACGCATGTGTTTTTTCTATGGTTATTGAAAGTCGAGCGGAATAGACGTTTACTGTCAGCTGTTATAAAACCAGACCTAGATCAAATGATTTTAGTGCCACTCGCGTGTGTCCTAACCAGTTTAGCGTGAAACCATTGTGACAAATATTAAAAACATTTGAATCTTGGCGCTACTTTCAACTCACTCTCTAAATAAGTGCCTACTGTATTCCAAATATTAGCAAGACTGTTTCGCAGACTACTTCACTAATATAGATTTCTTGGGTGATTTCTTATATACTGTTTGTTATTTTTTAATCCTTTCGTTGGCATCAAAGTTGTTCTAAGAGCTAAAAGAAAAATAACTGACGTAAAAAATGTAACAATGTTTTTTTTTTTGTTTGTTTGTTTTTTTTGTTTTTTTTTACCTATTTAAGATATTGGCAAAGAGTCTATATAAAAGTCTACACAGGAGTAAACAAGACAGTATCGATAGATAACATCTATGTGTCTATGTCGACTTCTTTAGTATTTTCATTCTTTTTTTTTCTTTTGCCAGAACACATATCACGTGATCGGTTGATACTAATACCACTTTATATT
The DNA here is from genome assembly GCA_903632075.3 of Acanthosepion pharaonis. Taxonomy (NCBI): domain Eukaryota; kingdom Metazoa; phylum Mollusca; class Cephalopoda; order Sepiida; family Sepiidae; genus Acanthosepion; species Acanthosepion pharaonis. The sequence continues at coordinate 686,132 of CAHIKZ030005596.1, read as the reverse complement.
TATCTCTTCTCAGATCAATCACAAGATCTAGATGAGTTTATTCATATATGTCTTTATTTCTTTTCTTTTTTATCGGTTTATCAATACTTTTCTCGCCGACAATATCTATCTAGCTATCTATTTGCATTTGTTCCTTTCCGCGTCAATTTTCTCCTCCATCGGTCTTTCGCCACACCCATTTGCCAATCTATTTAACTGTCTGTCAATTAGTCTACTTATGAGATTGTTTGATCGATCTGACGACCTTCTGATCTTATCGTCCATTTCGATATTAACTTTTCAATCAGTCTCGACTAACGAGATCGTACATTCATAAACATCTGCGCCGGGATATGACTTTATAAGACGAGGAGGATAAGAATACTGAGTGAACATCTATTCGTAGATAGATAGATAGATAGAGAGAGAGAGAGAGAGAGAGAGAGAGAGAGACAGACAGATAGATGGATAGATAGATTTGGCAAAGCACTCAATAGATAGATCGATAGATAGATAGATGTTATTGGACTTCTGTTATCCAGTATCAATTGCTAGATCTACTTCTAGGAAAGTTGGTTCACTTTATCGAACCAGTAGACGCACACACACACACACACACACACACATATATATATATATATATATATATATATATATATATAATTTAGAGAAAAACAGACCATTTGAAAGCTCCATTAGTTATAATTTATTTCACCAGAGAAATTTATTTTTCTCTGGATCTTCAGACTTCACTTTCAAAGGTTTGAAGAAAGTGAAGTCTGAAGCTCCAGAGATAAATAAAATTCTCCGGTGAAATAAATTATAACTAATGGAGCTTTAAAGTGGTCTTTTTTTCTTTAAATTAAATTATTCGCTCCCACTTAATATTGAGCTCTCAGGATTACATCCTCCTTGGGATTATCCATACGGATTACCAAGATTTTCGTTACTTAACTATATGTGTGTGTGTGTGTGTGCTCGCGAGAGAGAGAGAGAGAAATCTGTGACAAAGTAGAAAGATTTCGTGTGACGCGATTCATGCATTAGGATTTCATAGAAAAAAAACGCGATTTTTTGGTACAGTTGGGCTATACTTTGATCAATAAGTATACAATTACACGGCAAGCTTATCAGAAGAATCATGATGAAATCGATCATAAGCGAAAATGGCATGTTCAACATTAATCATAGCTAAGCATCGGAAGCTTATCAAGGATTAAATAAAGTTCGTACATATATATATATATATATATATATATATATATATATATATAAGTGAACATTGAAGTCAACACTCAGAGGCAACAGGCTGTTTCATGCGAGACGCAATCGTCAGGCGGCCTGATAATTGCGTCTAGCAAGAAACAGCCTGTTGCCTCTGAGTGTTAACTTCAATATTCACTTTTTATATTTATGTACGCTCTATCTCTGGTATTGAGCATTTTACCCCATAAACATAGCACACCTTAAAACTATATTTCTTCACACACACGCACACACACACGCAAACACGCACACAAACACACACACACACACACATATATATATATATATATATATATTATTATTATTTTTATTATTATTATTACTGGATAAAATACAAATTTTTCAAGATGATGTTCGCCCTCTCTAACCGTATAACTTTCTGTCCTGGAATAAAACGGTGCCTCATATATATATATATATACATATATATATATATATATATATATATATATATATATATATATAATTCCACGATCATTCTTCAACATATTCTAGATTATGTTCGCCCTATCTAACATTCTATTTTTTCCTCCAGAAGTAACAAGATGTCTCGCACGTTTCACGTACGATTTCATTTTGAAGTTTGTTTTTTTTTTCTTTTTTCGCTGCTCATTAATCTGTCATAGCTGAAACTCGTCTCTCACGTGCCAGACGCCTTATGGATTGATTTGGATCTTTTCTAATTGATCACTTTAGCTCTAAGTTGAAATGATCATCCCTCTTCTTATTGTGACCTCCTGATCCAATTTTTCTCTGTAGTGTTCCCTCTTTTTTTAATTTATTCACCGTTCTCTTGATGGTTCTTGAATGAACTTTGAAGATGGAAGCCAGAGTATGTATGTTGGTACCATTACTGAAAATCTGAATGATCTTTTTCCTCCCACGATTGCTCAGTTGGGAAGACAGTATGTTTGACAGAATGATTTTAATCTGTACTATTTTTAGCTGAATAACTGTTTTGGCCTTTTTAGGTTCAGAAATAAAGACACATACAGAGGAATTGTGTATGGATTTGTGTATTATAAACCTAATGTCTTCAGCAATCATTTTTTACCAGTTCTCATATTGTATTTTTTGCTGTTATCATCATGTTTTTACCAGAGCTCATATTGCAGTTTTTGTTGTTATTATCGCTTTTCTCTGGCACTTCTTATTACTTATATTTAGATCCAGTGTCAGGACCCAAAGAGTGTGAGTTCAATACCTGGTTAAGGTGGTGGAGAAATCTGAGAGGAGAATTAACGGGAGATAACTGATAACTGACATCCATTAAACATGGCTGAAACGTTGTAATAAATATGGCGACAAAGATTAGGACAATATTCCGAATAATGTAAATAGTGTACATAATACCTCATCTCAGAAATATAGACAGATTCTGAGTGCGTTTGCTTTTTCTGATTAACACCAAACAGATGTGCAGAATTTCTCTATTTGGGAATAATCCGAACAAATGGTTTTTAAAAGCCCCCGCAGGACTGGATAAAAGAAATTCTAATCGGATATTGATCAGAAATGTCTGATATCAATTTCGAAGTATGGCTGGCGAAATAGGAGATCAAAATCTGAATAACTGCTAGACTGCTGTCTTGATGTCTCTTCTCTTGTATTATGTCCTGGGTATGAAGCTCTAATTATTCACTTCCTGCGACTGTATATATATATAAAATAAGGCTTGCTAGCCTTTAGAAAAAGAAACAAATAAACATACATGTCACTAGATGAACAAACCTCTGAAATCTGGAATTTGCGAGCATGCCCGAAATTTTCTTTGGACCAATGAAAACCATGCCTTAACTGAAACTGACCGATGACCTGCAAAGAAGAAAGAAAAGAATTCGCAAGCATATATGAAATATTTTTGGACCAATGAAAACCTTGCCTTTACAGAGATTAGTCTGTCAGCCGAGAAGAAGAAGAAAAGAAATGTTGCGAGCCTACGCGAAATTCTTCTTGATATAATGAGGAGAAAACTGAAATCAAAGAAAGGAGAGTGCCTAAAACATATGAGAGGTAACGATTCAGTTCCTCAGGATCTGCGTTGAAGATCTCGCCGGTGGAAAATTATTCGCCAATTATATTTTTGTCCTCTAACAAGCACCTGACACTTCAAAAATGTTCTCTCAACAATCCAAGAAAGCATTTCAAATTATCTCCCTTCGTCTACATTTGAACCTATGTGAGTAATGAATTTGTTTAACACATTTTGAATATTATTTTGTGTAAGATCATTTAATCTGTCGTTTGAACATTTCCTCTTTATAACAATACGTTAAAGCTACGAACTTTAAGCAATCTAATTTTCCCGAAACGGGCTACTGACACTACTTCAAGCGTGTAAATTCAGGAATAAATTACTTATTTTGTTTTGATAAAATTACCTGTATTTCCTCATTATTCATCTTCATCACGGGTTGATTAACTGTTCATTTTAACACACGCCACTATAGACTCATAACACCCAACTTTTAAAAGGTAACCGACATATTTTGCTTTACCAGCATTTTTTGGTGACAAAAAAAAAACAATCTTTTCAAGATTTAAACTTCAATTCTCATCGTATCCTACCGTGGGCTTAAACAATTCTGCATCATTTTCGCAGCTTCTTCTTCTTCTTCTTCTTCTTCTTCTTCTTCTTCTTCTTCGTCTTCTTCTGCGTCTTCTTCTTCGTCGTCGTCGTCTTCTTCTGTGTCTTCTTATTCTTCTTCGTCTTCGTCTTCTTCGTCATCATCGTCGTCGTCTTCTTCGTCTTCGTCTTATTCTTCGTCTTCTTCGTCGTCATCTCCTTCTTCTTCTTCTTCTTCGTCTTCTTCGTCTTCATCTTCTCCCTCATCGTCGTCGTCGTCTTCTTCGTCGTTGTATCCTTCTTCTTCTTCTTCTTCTTCTTCTTTGTCTTCTTCTGCGTCTTCTTCTTCGTCGTCGTCGTCGTCTTCTTCTGCGTCTACTTATTCTTCTTCGTCTTCTTCTGCGTTTTCTTCTTCTTCTTCGTCTTCGTCTTCTTCGTCATCGTCGTCGTCGTCTTCTTCGTCGTCGTCTTATTCTTCGTCTTCTTCGTCGTCGTCTCCTTCTTCTTCTTCTTCGTCTTCTTCTTCTTCGTCTTTGTCTTCTGCGTCTTCTTCTTCGTCTTCATCTTCTTCCTCATCGTCGTCGTCGTCTTCTTCGTCGTCGTATCCTTCTTCTTCTTCTTCTTCTTCTTCTTCTTCTTCTTCTTCATTGACTTCTTTTTCTTCTTCTTCTCTGTGCCATGTCCTTTCAGGATGTTGGTGATCAATTGCGTCTTTTGTAGCTCTTAATTTTGTCAAATTGCTATCTCTCCTAATCCCTGTTCTGCTACCCACTTACGCAACCTCATTAAATAAGTTATACGCTATTTCTCCCTGTCCACCTGGTCTTCAATATGATCTATGAGTATCAAATATTCCAACTCGTTTTTCCAAATTATTCTCGAGGCTTTCAGTCACGATTTCTGGACCGGAAGAGGGGACTAAGTAACTTTAATAATATTTTTATGGTAAACAACTTTTTAACGTCTATCAGTATTGGTTAATTTTTATTGAACTTCGAAAATATCAGAAAAAAACAGAATCGGCGAACTCGGATCAAATTCTTGACAAGTCAGTTCATTCTCGCTTCGCACTATTGCCCTTAGAAGAGGGAAGAATGTACATTTTCTAATATCTGAGGCCAGATAACAGACAATGCCATATAAACCAGTTTAAACCGTCACTACTTATCAGGAAAGGAGATGAACGCCACCAAATGTTCAAGAAATTGTTTTAAAATTTCACGGCTTGCCTGTTTGAATTTTGCTTTCATTCTTTCTGTTTCTCACTGAGATCAAACAGCGTCTCTTATATGTCTTTTCTGTCTTTTCTTAGGATCAATACAAAACAGTTCATTATTTATGAGGTATTAACATGGCGTTTCTTTTTTTCCTTCTTTCATTCTTTTTTTACTAGAATACACTAGTGTCTCTGATATGTCTTTTTTGTTTATACCACGCGATCAAAACTGAATACAGTAAGTCTCCGGGCTACGACAGTCACGACAAATGATGATTCGTGGTTACGACGCAGTCTTCACTAAGCTTGTTTCCTGGTTGTACGCCATAGGGATTTATGGCGAAGAAAACGGCGACTTACCTCGTCAAACCAAGCGACAGCGCGTCGCGTGTATCTTACGACGGAAAATGTGGCGAAAAAGAAAATTAGTTACCAGAAAAAAAGGGCAAGTATTCCGCATGACATGCTGAAGACGGAATATTTAAATTAAAAAACAAGCCCGTCGCAGGAGTCGCCATAAAAGTATTTTGATATGCAAAAATTGGGCGTCCTCTCCCAGTTGTCGACGAATGGAAAAAATGCTCGGCCGATAAAAGCAGTTGGTGTTCTCGAATCGGGGAGGGGAAATTCGTGTATTTTGGCTACCGCGTTCGTCGGAGAGTGGGTTATTTTTCTGACTGATTACGTGCATTGTGATTTGTGAGATAGTACCTGCAAATCGAGTTTTCGGCATTTCTTTCTGCACCCCCCCCCCACCCGATATTCGAGTCTGAACTTACAGTGAATTGTTCTCTGCGTTGTGGAAAGTAATCTGCGACAAATATTTCCTTTGCTTTCAGAACGCTTAGAGGATTTTCATTCGTTCTCTTTCATTTGTGGTGGGTCTGTGGAATCTTATTGGCCTTTATTATGACCCCCAAGCCTGGTCTAAACTCTTCTGATGGCGATGCTTGGAAGAAAAATAACACCATAAGCATGGAAGTGAAATTAAAAGCATATTCCGACTTACACAGAAAATAACGTTACGGCGCATGTAGTCTATTGTTTATGAGGTATTGGCATGGCGTTACATACGTAAGTGCTAAGGAACTATGGAAGGACAAGCAGGATTATAATGAGATTTTTTAAGTTCATCAAGAAAGAAATAATAAAATATTGTTATTAAAAAGTGGGGAAGATGGGAGGATGAGGAGCGAGAAAATTGTGTGGCTTTTGCTATCTAACGATTATTTTCTTTTTCATCTCTTCATAATCTATCTATATCAGACTTTCAAAGTTAAGTCTCAACAGGCCACGGACTCAGAGACGAAGCATACTCGTTTCCTTCGTATTCCGTTATTATTCATTTCCAGAACCGCTACTTTATGGAACAAACTCCCGAGGGGATGTTTCCCCGAACACTTCAATATTAACCTCTTCAAGTCAAAGATCAAAATGCTATCTCTATACAACATATTCATCGATCTGTTTTTTTTTTCTTTTTTACTTATTCTTCTTTATTTCTTGTCTCTTATTTCTTTTTCTTTCTTTCCTTTTTCTTTAGACTGTTCTAGTTCTACGTGCCATGTCTAACGGATGTCAGTTATCTCCTGTTATTTCCCCTCTCCACAGCCTTAACCAGGAATTGAACTCTTTGGGTCCTGTCACTGGATCTAACTAACGCCTTTATAGACATGGCACATGGAACTAGAACAGTCTACCCCAGTGAGCGAAATAAAGTGTTCAGTTCGACATTCTAACCAGCTGAAGAAGGCCGGAGCGTACAACGGCCGAAACATTGTGATAAATATGGTGACAAAGATGGGGACAATAATAAATAATGTAAATAAAGACAAGTATATTAATAAATCAGCAGCCTGTTGACAATTATTTTTTAATGTAATACCTTTCATTACCATTGCACTTAATAAATCTACCAATAATATTGATAGATACAATATTACTCAGTACATATCAAATGACTCATAGAGTAGATGCTCGAAAAAAGTTGGCCACTCCATCCAAAAAACAAATAAAAATTGGCCAGAACCTATATTAAACATGGAGTCATATCGAGCTTAACGGACTATTGTTCATATTTCACGAGTATTTGTCAGCTATGGTTTTATCGGTTTTGCAGAAGAAGCTTTGTTGGTTGTTCTTGGAGGATAATGTCAGTGAAATCAATAATTCACCGCTTCTGCTCACCGCTTAGTTAAATATATCTCGGTTTCAGTCGATCAGAATAATTTTACGCCCCTGCACACAAATACGTAGGCAGACATTTACACATATATATTTTTATTACTTCAAACGTTATTATTAGTGGATACTCGGAAACAGACGCCACATTTATATTTTTTAAATTTAAATAGTATTTATTACGTTTTTGGACCTGCGTATTTGAGAAATGCCAATAAAGAAAATGTACTCTCCGGTAAGGATTGAACTCGGGTCCCAGTTTGTAGAAAAAAATCAACGTCTCATTCGACGTGCATTACTAATTTGCTATGAAGAGCACCACAGTTCAGCAAGGCTCTATTTCCCGTTTTAAGGAAAGAACATCTTACTTACTAATATATTTTAAAGACATTTCAGCAATTATCTATTACACCCGAAACGGAATTTATTTTATGTGCGTGTATATATATATATATATATATATATATATATAGTGCGATGGGTAAATTGTCGCAATTTTATATTTTATTTTTGTGCATGCGCGTTGTTTTTGTTTTGTTTTGTTTTTTTCGACTGCACAGTAGAGTCAGTTGGGTACCGTCTGTGAGAAAACGAGCACCCCGACGCAATTCACTCCGTCGTAAATTTAGAACCTGCATGCTGTACTGCTTGGCATTAGCACCGGAAGTTCCAATACGAACATTTCAGACTGTCTGGGTGTTAATCTTAGGACAGTGCAGAGAATTCGCAAAGACTTGGATGCGTCTAATGGTGATTAAAAAAGAATTTGGAGTGATCACCAATGATGGCGATGTTATGCCTCCATTCATCTTCGCACAGGGCCTCTGACTCAAGACGGAGGCCTATATCAAGTTTCTCGAGAAGAATGTTCTGTAAGACACTGTATCTGGCAACAGGACTCTGCACCATGCCACACATGCAGGAGATTCCAGTCATGAAACTTAGGCAATTTCTGTGACCAGAACCTCTCCTTAAATGTGGTCAGCTAACTTGCCAGCCTGCAACCCCCTTGTTTATTATGTGTGGGGCGCAGGTGAGCGGGTGACCAATAAAACTCCTTGTAGCATCAAAGATTGAATGAAGGCAAAATAAATCAAAACCGTCGATGGGGCCAACGTAAATTTACCTAAACTTAAATCTCTTAATCTTATCTTAATCCAGATAAAGTCTCGAAGAAAAACAGCAACACTGAAAAATAAAAAAGGCCTAAAAGCCTATTAACCTACTCAATAAATTGCTTCGATTACAAAACACGCTTAACAAAGTTAAATCCTTTTTAACCCGAGTTTCACGCTCACGCGAGCTTCAGACAACTTGAACCCAAGTGGTGGGACAAGCTTTATATAACCCGTGACCGTGATATATATATATATATATATATATATATATATATATATATATATATATAAGGGAAGAGGTTATAGTTGTTGTTATTGTTTTATTACATTTTAAGCAGAAGAACTTTCTTACTACCAGTCCAAGAAAGACATTTGTGTCACAACTACCCCACAAAAGAGAGAATGTTTAACATCGAAAACAATAAGGAAAATTAATTCATTTTAATATGTGGAAATATCCAGTCTTTGCCTGAAGAAGGTCGCTAGACCGGAAACACGTGTAACAAAATTATGGAAAATAAAAAGTATATACTATATATAAAAGTATATAGTATATACTATATACTATAGGAAAATGTTTTATGGCCACAATGAGTTTCTTTAAAAAAACAACTTAATCTGAGTTATTTTTGTGTTTTAGTAACTACAGCGTTTTCAGGCTCTTTTTACTAACAAAATGTTCAAATTTGGATTCTTCTGTCTACAATACATTTTGCTAAATTATGAATATTTTATATGAGAAATATTATATTTTGTTTTCACCATTAACCTCTAAGTAGACTCTTTGAGATTACCAAAAGGAAGGATATTTGATTCAGGTCAAGGGACTCACGAAAAAAAAAAAAATCTAATTCGATTTTGCAAAGACATTATACCATCTGATTTATACATAATTGGAAGAAAATTCACGTTTCAACAAGACAATGATCTAAAACACTCTTCTCAATCATATCAAAGTTGAGTAAAAAAAAAAAAAAAATGGAAGAAAATTTTAGCAATCATGTCTTGGCAGCTTCAAAATCCTGACGACTCTTCCAGTGAATTAGTATGGAATGAATTCGATAGAAGAGTTCGTTGAGAATACCCAAAAAGTGAGAGTGAGCTTTTTCAGTGCTTGATGAATGCTTCGGAAGGTCTGTCATCTACTTTTTTCCAAAACCTGTTGAAAAGAATGGCAAGAAGTTGTAAAGCAGTAATTAAGGCATGTGGTGGCTGTATTGACGAAAACAAAATATGGTGCTGTTTTATGAATATTTTCTCTATAGCTAAGTGCTTAAATATTATCAAAATAAAAGCAAAGCTACTGTAGTTAATGAAATTTTATCTTTTACTTTAACAAAAAAGTACAAAAATATCTTATTTTAAGGTGTTTTGTTTTAAGAAATACAGACGGCCCTCAATTTTTCCTGTTGTATATATATATATATATATACAAACGGGTTTATTAAAATCAGCCGACAAGGTCTATCTGATTTTTTTTCAATTTTTAAATATGTTGTATACTAAGATCCTCATTATGGCTAAACAGTTCGAAGTTCATATTTGTTCTATTTTTGTTCAAGTAATTTCGACCATCTCAGTTATCAAGAATCATATACTGTCTGTGTTAAATGCAAGAATCCGTTGACTCCATCCTAATATTTTATACAGCATTGAAAGTTTGAAATAGTCCAAGTGGTATCATGGGTAATGGTTAAATAAATCGAGTCGGCAACAAAACGAATGCATCAGATATTACGCTTATTAAATACTTTATATACTCTTTAAGATACATTCCCATGTGGTGATAGATATTTTATTTCATGTGGGCTATATATGTTTCTTGAATTTTGAGTCTTTCCTTTCATTGGGTGCTGTATAATATTTTCGTGTTAACTAATATTTGTCATATGTTGAAACAGGTATTTTGTCTACCTCTCGTTTTTAGAGTTACCTGATACTAATTAAATATCCCCTCATTTAGGTTGATAACCAGGTGTTTAAAAGCTGATTATGTTTCTTTGTTTTGTCGTGTTTTACAGCATATCAAACTCAATGGGTTATTTAATGCCGACAACTTTTTTTTTTCGGTAACATATTGTTTTGTCAAAAATCTATTTCTGGTAATATTTTTTCCTCAAAAATGTACAGCTGGTAATATTATTTTAAAACATGTATTGCTGGTAATACATTTTTTTCAAAAATATATTGCTGGTAATGTTTTCTTTTTCAAAGAATTTATTGCTGGTAATAATTTTTTCTTAAAGAAATTATTTCTGGTAATAATTTTTTACAAAGTATTTCTGGTATTACAACCTATTTTTACACTTTTATAATGCTTTTTACCTCAGTTTCGGGGTTAACCATTTGCCCATAGCTGGGACCCTAACGGTTGCTACCGCCCCAGGTCAGGTGGACCTGGGAACACAAGCAAATATCAAACGATAGGAAGACATATGTACAGTTAACACCATATATATATATATATATATATATATATATATATATATGGGGGGCGGTGTATGTGTGTGTCTGTGTTTTAACACAATATATATATATATATATGTATATATATATATATATATATATATATAATTATTTATTTAAAAAAAATTATGACATAAATATGTTATAAAATCACTACAAAAATAGCCATTTTGTTTCAACACCCTCGGTGTCTTATCAAGTGATGATGTTGAATGTAAAATAAATAGTTTTAAAAGTTTCGAATTAATTAACAATATGTGTGTGTGTGTGTGTGCGTGTGTGTGCGTGTGTGTGTGTGTGTTAACCGTACCTATGTCTCTCTATCGTTTGGTATTTTTTTTTTAAAAAGCCGGACATATATGTTGCTAGATTAACAGAATAATTTGTCATGTATAGAAGAAGGCAGACAAAGGCATACATTTCATCAATGTATGAACCCACATCTACATCTGTGCGTATCTATAGACGTAGATCTATAAATATAAGTCTGTAATGATATGGAGAAATAAAAGCATTTATTCTACACAACAAATATTTGTTTTACAGCATCATCCATTTCTTTGTGTATGCACTTAATCCGACAGAACTCTGTAGCTCTCATAATTCACAGAGAATACTGTAAAAGTTTCAGCTCAAAATTAAGTTAATAACTGTGTCAGGCCGCCGATATATCGATTCGTTTACGTGTGTCTCTATGTGTTTGTAATTGTGCTCGTTGTGTGTGCATATTTCTAAATAGGTGCGTACGTAACTATGTCCCCCATTGATTGTGCCTGGCGCATGCGTATAGCCCCTGCCTCAGCGTCATATCTCACCGGTCGTACGAACCGATAGTGAAAAAAATTCGCTCGAGCGCATCTTTCACGTCTTTAAATAACATTCCATTTTCTTAACAATCAATCATCGCTGACATAAATCTGCTCGGAAGAAAATGACGAAATGTTTCTGGTACTCAATTACAAACAAAATGTGAACAAAATGAATAGATATGGTTCCTGCGTTAGTAGTTTCACGCCAAAACATGCGAGGATAGATAGATAGATAGATAGATAGATAGATAGATAGATAGATAGATAGATAGATAGATATTGACACTGTGATAGATAGATAGATAGATAGATAGATAGATAGATAGATAGATAGATAGATAGATAGATATGAAAAAGATATTGGCAGATAGATAGATAGATAGATAGATAGATAGATAGATAGATAGATAGATAGATCAGAAAAAAACTGGCAGATAGATAGATAGATAGATAGATAGATATTAGCACTGTGATAGATAGATAGATAGATAGATAGATAGATAGATAGATAGATAGATAGATAGATAGATATGAACAGACTTAGATATTGACACTGTGATAGATAGATAGATAGATATGACAGTTCTCGACCCGATTCAATTCTAAAAATTTGAACAAGTGCCCAAATGTCTGATATATTTATTAATCTATTCTTTGTCAGGAGAAGAAGCTTTTAACACTCCAGATAGATAGATAGATAGATAGATAGATAGATAGATAGAAAAAAAAACTGATAGATAGATAGATAGATAGATAGATAGATAGATAAACATAATATGTCCAGTGCAAATAAAACTTAGAAGTTGACGTAAGATTTATTTCATTCCTCTTTTTACTGTTTATCAGAAATCTGTATTTATTTTTACTTATTAAACAGCAGGTGTTTTTTGGGGTTTTTTTTGTTTTGTTTTTTTGCCTGCATTGTACACGCTATTCTTTATTTTCTTTTCGCTTTTCTTTCGGCAATCATTTTTGGCAGTATTTTAATTATTTTTTTCCACTTTTAGTTCATTTTGCCTCTATTTTTTTGTTTGCATCATTTCTTTTTGGGAAAAGCGCCAGCAGATGTTGCTAAATCTTTCAGTTTGTACCGAAAATTTCTAAAGAATTACGCGTATATGCCAGTAAATCTTTAAGAAAAGAAACTTGATGACGTTTCAGTGATATATTTTTTTCTTTTTTTATTGATATAAGCATGCTTGTCGATTATACTTTCTTATATTTAGAGATACGCTGCTATTTTACGGTAGGTAAATATTTAGAGATATGGTATTTTACAGTTGGTTATATTTAGACATACGCTATTTTAGGGTTGGTAAATATCTAGAGATATGGTATTTTACAGTTGGTTATATTTAGAGATACGCTATTTTACGGCTGATAAATATCTAGAGATATGGTATTTTATCGTTGGTTATATTTAGACATACACTATTTTACGGTTGGTAAATATTTAGAGATATGGTATTTTACACTAAGTTATATTTAAAGATACGCTATTTTACGGTTGGTAAATATTTAAAGATATGCTATTTTACAGTTAGCTATATTTAGAGATACGCTATTTTACGGTTGGTAAATATTTAGAGATATGGCATTTTACAGTTAGCTATATTTAGAGATACGCTATTTTACGGTTGGTAAATATTTAGAGATATGGCATTTTACAGTTAGCTATATTTAGAGATACGCTATTTTACGGTTGGTAAATATGTAGAGATATGGTATTTTACAGTAAATTATATTTAAAGATACGCTATATAAGATAAAATATTAAAGATAAGCCGATATATGTTGGAAATCTGACTGCTTCTGCTTTTTTGTTCGTTGGTTTAGTTATATTTTACCGTTTCATAGCAAAAATGGCACGTCCATGCCAATATTCATGTTAGAGCTGTTATGTTTTACCAAATATTTGTAGACAGCCTTAGTAGGTGCAGATATTTACTCAAACATTGAAGACAAATTTCGACGGATTTGCACCAAAATTTTCATGCACATGCTCCAAGTTAGCGGAAAGGCGAAGACCGACTTTGCATTTCCCAACTCCCATCGATAGTGGAAATAATCGATTTTTCATGCTTCTACGGCAATTTTCATGTAGTTTGCGGTCATTTTTTACTGGCCAGAGTGAGAGCCTATAGCTGGCTGCCACGAATAGACAGGAAGATTCTATTGACCAGCGTGAGAGCCAACAGCTGACTGACACGAATGTTAACTAGCATGCTAGCATGCAAAAAAAATCGATAGCTGCATTCGTCACAAGTGGGAAAAATTTTAATCTGCATGGCACTTTACTCCAATTGGCTCATTCGCTTGCTTAAACTCAACGTTGATTCTGATTCCGCAGAACTGGGTTGGGTGTGAAAAAGTATTTGGTATTAACATTCTTTTTTCATTCGGTTTTTCCAGTTACAAGTCCTTTTTTAAAGCTGATTGTTTTGTGTTCATTTTGTTTAGTTCTTTTTTTCGTAACAGATTTAATGTTTAGTATAGAGCTTAGAAAAAATTCGCAGTGTGAGATAGGCAAGAAGTAAGGCATGTAGCAACATCAGCACGGCAAAGGGCACTCCTTTAAAGGCAAGGAAAGGCAAAAATATTTTAAGTCAAGTGATAGCGATTGCTGTATGAGTCGTACGATTTTTGAATCAAGCACGGGCAACGCTGGGCCATACTGCTAGTATCTAAATAAATAAACGTCAAATTCTGTCTTTCCGTCCATGTGTCCGAAAACTTTCTAATTCGAGTCATGCATACTCTACATAGACATATTATACCTTTTTGGAATCAGGAGGATCCCGGGATTGAACACCCAGCATTGATATTTGCGTCTAGATGAGGAGAGAACAGATAGCAATTCAAATTTGAAAAAAAATTGAAAAAAGTTAAAGATTTTAAAAGTTTTTTTTTTTTAATTTATATTGAGTTTAATGTAAAACAAAAACTTTCTAAATTTAAAAGATTTTAAAAGTTTTTTTTTTTTTTAATTTATATTGTGTTTAATGTAAAACAAAAAGTTTCTAAATTTAAAAGATTTTAAAAGTTGTTGTTTTTTTTTAATTTATATTGTGTTTAATGTAAAACAAAAAATTTCTAAATTTAAAAGAATTTGATTTAAGGTCTGTTTAAAATATCTCCAAAAGTTTGTGAATTGAGAAAATCAATTTGATTTCTTCAAAATGCCAAGGAATCAGAATTAAAGTGAGATTTCGTGACGTGAGATTTTTTGAAGTTCCGCAAAGTTTCTGATTTGAAGAACTCGACTCAACTGAAGTTCCAGCGATTTTTGATCTGAAGAACTTATTTTTCGACCTGAATTGGAATTTCGGCCCAAATCGGGCTTTTGGTCAGAATTCAACTTATAGCTTAGAGTTAAAGTTGAGATTTTAAAGTTCCATGGAGTGAATTGAGGACTTCAGTTATTTCTTCAAATTTATCACTGCTGTTTTCTAAGCCGGATCAGAAATCTCTTTAGTCATGCTCTAGGACAATTAGCCCTCTACTGAAAGTTGCTTATAAATTCGCACTGAGTGTGGCTTTTAAGCTAGTATATAATATACATTACCAGCAAACTATTAGATACTCCATCACAATTAAAGAATCATTATTACATGCTATAACGGTGATTTATATTTATTTTATAATTACGGCTACGTCACGGTTTATTGACGATAAAATTAATTCAGAAAATATTACTAATATTGTAAATCAATAATTTCTATTCCTTGAGTTTTGTTTTTATATCCAATATACATTTATATTGCATTCATGCAAAAATTAAGAAATACAAAGGGATATATGCACTTCATCCAAAATGTTTTTGCATACAGTCTCAGATATATAGAAACGTGCATAGATTGTCCCCAACACTTAGCGAAGCAACAATAAAATGAATATACAACCGCCACTAGTATCTGGAGATACGGTGTAAACTGAAACACGAAATATATAGTGTCATGGCCGTTAACGTGTTAAGAGAGCACTTGAAAGATTTCAGAAAAGCCTTGCAAAGAGTTTGGAAAATTGGAAAGCCGTACAAGAGTCAAAATCTTCCAGACAATAGAAGAATATCGGCGTAGTGAGAATACTCGCTCTTTAATTGATCACCGATCGAATCCAGCAGTTCATTCAGGATGTGAAACGCCAATAAATAAACGTTAATCAACAAAGATACGTACCAGTGACAAACGGTGAATTTGAAATCGGAGTATGCAGTTCAAGATGACCGTTAATGATTACGAAAGAAATCTCTTGAGAAAATTATAAAATCAACAAATTCTTGTACATAAAACTTATTCATTTTTTATTTTATTTTTTAAGCGTTTCACCACCAAGCCATGCGGGAAGCTACTAGTACGCAAGGGGTTACAGAGAGTTGGAGCGAGATCAAATAGGAATGATAGAGGAAAGGATGAAGAGAAGGATAGTGGATAGATCAAGGCAACTGGAGATGTCGATTGACATTACATTTGAATAGCTGAAGATTATAGCTATCAGGGAAACAGGAAAACGGAAGGGAGTTCCATAGACGAGAGGTGCGAGACATGAATATATTGGAGTAGAAGAGACGGCTACATTTAACAGTTTCGACAGTGAAAGGGTGAGAGCGAAATGCCAGCCTAGTAGAACGCTTAAATTCATGAAATCTGGGAACCAGCGAAAGCAGCTCATCGGAGCAGTTACCGTGAAAATATTTGTAAAAAAGACAGAGGGAGGCGACGGCACGTCTGTGAGAGAGCGACTGCAGACGTGATGCCAGATCAGGGCCAATTACATTGCATATCCGTCTCTGGATTTTATTAAGGACCTTGAGACAAACAGAAGGGGCTCCAGATCATATATGGCAGCAATACTCCATGCAAGGGCGAATGGTTGATTAGTAGATTTGAAGGATCGACTCCGGCGAGAAAAATTTCCTGGCAGGTCACAGGGAGCCAACTTTCCTTGCGGTGGACGAAGCTATTGACTCAATGTATTTGTTCCATCTCAGGTCAGCAGTCAATGTGAGGCCGAGTAGTCGCAAAGAGGAGCTCTCGAGAAGTTGAGCGTCAGACATTCTAATGAGGGGGTGTAGTGAGTAATGGAGAGCAGTTTTGTTTTTGAGGCGGTAAAGTTAACCAGCCAATTCCTGCCCCAGTTCACAACCGATTGGAGGTCCATTTCAAGACGAACGGCCAGGTTAGTTTTGTCACCGACACTAGATTTGTTTTTGAGGCAGGAGTAAATTGTAGCGTCGTCCACGTAGATGCCTACTTGGGAATTTATAAATGAATTCAATTGTTCTTTTCGCTTTGACAAATTCGTCGATCACTTTGTTATAAAAAAAAAAGTATCAGTACGGCGCTCTGCCGTTTTCATTTACAAAAAAGTCCTCATTCGTGCAAATGAAAACCAATTTACTCAATCTATCTTCATGTTAAAAACAAGATGCAGCACCTAACTCCATTTTCTTTTCTTTTTTTTATATCTTTCTCTTTCACTCACACCTCAACTTTTTAAAAAAAAATGGTTCTTCCTCTTTCTCTGTGCCTATGCAAAGCAACTGGCGCGGGACTGTTATACGAAAGCAGCGGTCTTCTCTGCTTACACTATTCTACTAATGTTTCTTGTTCCCAATTTATCCTAAGAAATGAACAAACGGGGTAGGAATTTTTTTAAACGATCAGTCGGTTATGTGCCATAATATGTGGCACATTACTGGTACACGCTTAGGTGACCATGTATCTTTCTATACATGACTGACGAGGCAGATTTTTCCCGCAGTAGGTTGCCATATCTTTCTGCGTTAGACCAGTTGTCATCCAAGTCTATAGAACCCGGTGTCTCTTGATATTTACTCATAGCTGTGTGGGTGTAGAAGAAGAGGATTCATACCTTTCCCAAGGGTATTAGCACGTAAGTGAGTGTAATGGAATTCGACTGGTATTCGAACTCGGTTCTCCGATTCCTCAATCCGAGCTGCTATCCATTACTCCACCTTGATGAGCAGGTCAAAAAAGGCAGCAAAAATAATTAATTTTTTTATCACGCAAAAAATCTGACGCATGTAGTGCATGTGTTGCATGCATAGACCCTTCGCCACTGAACTATCTACGACGATGACATCGAAAGGGAGCTCGAGATAGAGAAATGCGTACTGTTGGTCACACACAAAATTAGTTTGTTTAACGGCATATCAACACTTATGGGTCATTTAATGCCGAAATTTTATTTTCTTGTGAGCTTTGCTAATTTTTTTTTTCTAAAAATGTATTGCTGGTAATTTTTTAACTTTTTTACCATGAAAAAATATTGGTGGCAATTTCTTTCTAATTTATTTTTATATTTTTCATGTTTTGACCCCAGTTTGGCGTTTACTATTTTCCCATAGCTGGAACCCTAACAGGTGCTACCACCTTGAGTTAGGGCGGACCTGCGAACAACAGTAATTAATAGGTGCTTCCATGTTCCTCAAAAACTCCCCGATCACAGGCCTTGCTGCCGGATGTAGTTTATCGTCATGCCAAGGATGACACGCACAAAGGAAAACCTGTGGAAACACATGGAACTGAACGGCGAAAATAACAAAACAATCAAGGTATTACCCAGAAAAGCCCGCTATAAAAAAAAAAAAAAAAAAAAAACTAGTAATACTTAAATCAGATACAATAGAGCAAGATAAAATGGAGGAGTAAAATCATCATCATCAACATCGTTTCATCATCATCATCATCATCATCATCATCATCATCATCATCATCATCGTTTCATCATCATCATCATCATCATCATCCACATCGTCATCACTTCCCTGGGTTGAGTCATCATCACTTCCCTGGGTTGATTCCGCAATTACTGACCAGCTCCTTTGATATGTCTCGGTTGCGTGCCAGTATCGGAGTCTCTGTCAAGGATCTTCCAGTCCATCTGGTGACATTGTCAGCTTATTTTCTCCTCTGCCTTTGCCTCTTGCACCTAGCTTGGAGAATGGCTGTGGGAAGATTGGTAGCGTTTGTAACGTGTCCATACCATATTAACTTTCTCAAAAAGTC